>ML782752.1:633497-657031 GCA_009831015.1 Picea engelmannii | reverse complement strand
CACCTGTATATAGCAATAGTAAAACATCCTGTCATAAATCATGACGCATCATCATCAAGGTTAAGTGGTTCATCATCATAAAAATCCAGATCACTTGCGAGCAAGTGTCCTCAAAGAATAAGTTTGTCAGTGCGCCAGAGCGGGATGTTACAGCCTCTTTCTCCTCTTCACCCTGTAGTTTTCGCTGGTCCATTTTCTAAATGGGGCAATGATTTCATGACATGTAACCCTCACTCGATCGGGGGGCATGGGTATATTATTGTCACTGTGGATTATTTCACTAAGTGGGTTGAGGCGATGCCTACATCAGGGATGATTTTAAGGATGCAAATTTATTTTCAAATGTAGAAACCTTGGAGAATCTTACTAATCCTTCATATGCCAACTATAAAATGTTTGGCGATATTTTTGTAAAATATTCAAACTTATAAGGATTTTATATAGTTTGTATAAACTTTTGGCAATTCTTAAGGTAAAATTATTTTATCCTATAGAATTTGGGCAAATCATTTTTAGAATAGCCAATCTGTTTTTGGGGAAACCATGGAAAATTAGCCCATGGGGAAAATTTAGCCTCTAAAATCATCCCTGGCCTACATTTAATAACACCAGGAAAACTACAACCCTTTTTGTTTTTAATCACATTATTGCTCGATTCAATGTGCCCCAAGCCATTGTCATCGATCATGGCACTTATTTTTGAAATTACATGATGTCAGAATTAAATACCAAGTTGGGTTTACAGCATGAAAACTCAACTCCTTACTATCTGCAGGCCAATGGCCAAGTTGAAGTCGTAAACAAATTTTTGACAACGATGCTTCGTAGGATGATAAGGATTCACAAAATGAATTGGCATGTGATGCTTTTTTCAGCATTATGGGCATATTGAATTTTGGTCAAAACAACCATGGGTTTTACGCCATTCCAATTTGTATATGGTTTAGAAATCATGCTTCCAATTGAATGTGAAATACCATCCTTGAAACTAGTCGTCGAATTACTTCCCAATACCACTGTTGACGAGGAATGCCTTTTATACTTGACACAATTATATGAAACTTATCATGATGCCACTCTTGCTAATGAAACCCATAAGAAACATGCCAAATCTCAGTATGATAAAACTATTAGACCTTGTGTGTTCTTTGAAGGAGACTTGGTCTTGTTATATGATCAAGATCGTGAAATGTTGGGGGCAAGTAAATTTGAGCCCATGTGGCATGGCCCTTATATATTTAAACATGTATTAGAGAAAGGCACCTATGAGCTAGTGTATTATGATGGGATTCCTTTGGGTGAGCCCTAGAATGGGATTTACCTGAGAAAGTACTATTCCTAGAGTCATTCTACATAAGTCATTTATATATATTGTACCATATTTTTGGTGTGTTATCTTTTTTTTTTTTGAAAACAATTTCTATCTATCATTTCTTATCTTGCATTGTGCTTGATTTGCATATGTCGGTGCTCCCTTTACCTTGCGTTGGCTTTTCTTATGTTACTAGTCGTAGTACTTGGAACCTTCCATCTACGACATGGGAAATCTACATGCCTGCTAATGAGTTGATAAGTCTATGTGGTATATGCCTTGGTCATGCAACTAGCAATATTGCAGAATATATCAAAATCATTGAATTGTTGACTAAAGACATTTCACTTGGAATTCGTCACTTAATTTTTCGACTCAACTCTCAACTTGTAGTATTGTAGTTAAGTAACACTTATTCTATCAGAATTCCTACTCTATTACGAGAATATTTAAGGGTTCGCCTCTTGGAAAGAGAGTTTGACTATTTAAGATATCAACACATTCCAAGAAATCTAAATACAGTAACATATGCTTTTTCTAATTATGTATTAGATAGACATTTGCAACTTTTGTAAAAAATCAAACATGTAACACATTGTATAAAATAATACAATTTATAAGTCATTTTTTATAAAGATTTTAGAAAACAGTTTACAAAATGTGTTGAGACAACACAAATCCTATGGCTTTTATATATCGCTACATGATGATAAAAAAATAGCTAAAGGGTCTTTAGTCATCTCAATTACCACGATGTTCATGGTAGCATACTACTTCCTGAGCCACCCTTCGAAATAAACAACCCATACGTCCAGAGACTCCAACAATGTCACATTGATAATGTCGTGGTATATCCTCTATCGGCATGTCTGGTATACCCAAAGTGATTCCCTTAAGTTTATTATCTATGTCCTCGAGTTCTTCCATTTTTTCTCGGTTGTGAGCAACTAATGCACCCAGTTCACCTCACCTATGGATCGATGATGTTCCAGCTAGCCTGACTGGTCCAACATCTGGATGAAAAAAGTAATATTAGTCTCTTAACATGAAAAAAAAAAAAAAAATTAAATATCGAAAACACATAAAAATGAAATATATGAAAATTTATTTTACCTAAGTCATTCCAATGGACCCCCTCTGGAAGGACCAAATCCGGATATCCTCAGAAATCCATCCTTGCATATGCATAGTCCTCTATCATAATGAGTTTTTTTCTTATCCATTTGAAGAATACCAATCCATATGATATGATATACCACCACCATGGCTGAATAGACCCCTTTATAGGAAGAACACCAAAATTGAACCATAGCCTAATTGTTTCATACAACCTGTTTTACATTTTTTCAATTGATCCCTCATATTCTCGAGGAGTCCTTCACACTAGTTAAAAAATATAGGCTCCATACATTCTATGGAATACTGCATTTTGGAATTAGTAGCCAAATGTGGAGCTTCACTTCCGAGAGGTCGGGTAATGGTGAAGAGCATCGTCCTCAATGTGCAATCCATGACCTCCTTAATTGGGATTTTCCACTAGTTTTCTCTAGTTCAATTGGTACAATACTCTTCGATGTAACATTCAATGGTTATACCACATGTTCTTGTTTCATACAAAGAAACTCAGGCTCCTCAGCCCTAGATCCCAGTCAAGAAATAAATATATTCTACCTCTATGGTAAGAGTGTGAACTCCAACCTGGAAATGAAGCTCATATGTGTCCCACAATATCACTAAATGTTCCAAAAGCTGGACCTAGTATCTCATACCTAAATCTAGGAAGAATTTATCCATTCCATACTCTCAGAGTGCAAGCATAGTATTTGGGTCATTATCCTCCATATGAACTTCAATTTTGTGCTCTCTTTCCCTCCATTCCAACATCTTGACTAGTTGAAAAGCCTGTAAACATTGAGTGAAAAGTTGATTAGACACTGGAATCCAAGATTTTTAAGCCCCACAATGTTGAATGCAAAAACAAAATGGTTTTACGGGTGTCACACCCTGTTTGTACACACTGAGTGACATTGTCGTACTTCTCAATAAGGTTTGACTGTGACACTCTTAAGTGTCACAGTCCTTGATATGGGGATGTTGTGACACCTTTGTGGTGCATTTTAGGGCTTGAAAAAATTCCCAAAACATCTAAAAAATAGCTTGAAATGAAAAAAAGTAGATATGAAATTGAAGAGAACAGAGAGATCTCTTACGATGCGGAAACAAAATTGAAAATTGTCCACAGATTTGACCAGAATAACCACTTGAAAAATCAGCTACAATGAGGTTTTTTTCTCACTCTTGAAAGGTAAAAATGAAATGGTAAAAATAAAATTACTTTTACCCCTTTTGACAAAAAAGTGGTTATTATTAAATATTTTATTTTATTTTTTAACCATTTTTGTATAATTTCTCATTGGTTCATATAGTTTTTAAGCGGGCATGATGGTTCTAACCCTAATTTGTGCAGATTACAGGTCACAGATGAGACTTAAGTTGTACCCAAGTGTGGGAGTCTTCTTTAATCTCTTTTCAAACTCTTAAAATATGAAAATATCACCGAGTGAAATTACTTCCTTTCATGCTCGTTAAATAATTGGAAAGAGCATATATTTTGTATTAGTTTAACCCTTTTTCAAGCTTAGTATGATTAATTATGAAAAATGAATAATCTAGTCAATCATGGATAGAAGAGTTCTCATAGGTATTATTTTATACTTTTTTCAGACTTGGGGGACTAAATTTACAAAAAATTCAATCCTGGATGTTCCTTTAAGTGTTTTTCAAACTCCCTAAACATGAAAAACCACTGAGTTTACTTTCTTTGGACTCGTAAAACATACATTGAAAGGACCATATGGGACTGAACTACTCCTTCCTAGGGTTCATTAAAAATACTCCAAAGGACTTATCTAAAGGATGAGCTTATAGTACAAGCATATGTTATTCTCCTTAAGCTTGTGTAAAAATAAAGAGGTACTTGTCAGAAATGGTGGGGTAAAATTGGGAAGGGAACTTGTATATAAAAATCTGTATTAATTTTTGGTAGCCAGTGACTCTTGAACATGACACTCTTTCACCCTTTGTGTCAGATTGGGAAATCCACTTGTCTCTTGTCGATCATACTCTTATCCAAATTTATATTTTGATTTGTGATCCTCCTTTTGAGTCAGTGTTTCCAAGATAGTAGTCGTGTCATCAATATGTTCAAGAGAATTCCAATAAAAAATACTCCTATTGCATCAACCATTTTTGCAGTCTTTAAGCCTTTTATAGTGTCGTCCATCCCTGAGTTATTCCTCACTCACTCTATACTCTGATCTACTTCGAATATTTGTACCTATTTCACGTTGTTGATGGGGGATACATAAAGGCCCTCCTACAATGAATCACTTCCTATCGACTTCAACACATTATCTAGGAAGTTGGTTTAGAAAATCTACAGTACCTTGGGACTCACAAGCCTTAATGGAAAGTTTCCTTGCCTTCGACAACAGGTTTTTCATCATTGACCTTCGATCGAATGATTCTATGAGTGCTCGAATTAAACTCATTTATTCACACTCAATAGAATTCACTTGTGTACCTTAAGGTCCATTGCCATCATTGATGGTTCCTTTCACATCTATTAACGATTTTCATCATTGACCGGTAATCAGATGATTTCTACCGTGTTCGAATTCAACACCTTTATTCACATAGTTAGATTTTTACTATGGAACAATAGAAATGAATACCCCAAATCATATCATATAGACTTGAGCTGCAATAGAGTATTTAGAGTATGTATTGTTGCATATATCCACAGTGTATGTCTCCTAGCTATGTTCAAATTTGCGTTTTTATGACATATCTACAGTGTATCTTTGGTGGCTATTTTTGGATTTCAGACACAATGGCATGGATCCACAATGTATCTTTGATGACCATAACCTATCATCCTTAACATGGATATTTGTACATAAGAACTTATACTTTGAGTCATTTGTATTCTGAATATGGGATTGCCTACCTTAATAATGACACTGTAATTCTTGGTTTGTTGTTGACAGGTCTCCAACCGATGTGTTTTTTGTTTCAATACCCACATGAAAAAGTATTTTGGCTATCATCTCGTTCCAGCATCATACTTTGGGGGGCATTCTGTTACACATTATTTTTTCGCAACTAATAATGTTCACCTACTTTCCATCATCCAAAGATTAAAAGCCATGATCACTGAAGGAATACCTTTCCTTGAAAGAAGCCAAGATGTATTTAAAAAAACTTTGTGTGAAAGTGTCACATGTTACACCACTGCAGCATGTGACACTCTTAAATCTCGCATGTTGCACCACAACAACATGCAACATTGTCTCATTTTTCTATTTCACAGTGTGCGACATTGTTTGAAAGGGAGGAAAAAGAAGAAATTCGCGAAGTTTTTAGATGAGAAGCCTCAAATATGAGGTGTCCTCCAATCAGTTTGGATCTCACTCGTACTCCTGATTTGGGGATATCCTAACCTCCTCCTCAATCTATAAAAGGAGACTTGTCTCATGAGAAAAGGTTAATAGCTAATGGAGAATAACTAGTAGTGAAGAGTGGTTGATAGCTTTAGCTTCTTATTTGTGATTAGAAGATTGTTCTTTGTCCTTGATATATTATTGTGTCAAAGTATTYAGTTGATGGTGATGGAACTCATGGAAGCAATGTGGGTATTGGAGAAATGAAYCGTTGGAAAGAGCCTCACAACACCAAGGCATTGGTTGTAACTCTTCCTTTATTATTAATGAAGTAACATGGTTCCTTTCCTATAGATATTGTTTATTGTAAATTTTCTTTATTACATTTCTCCTTGGTCATTTGTATAGATTTGTCGAAACACTATTTTTTCTTTCACTAGTTATCTTGTCTTCTTATACAAGTTTCCATTCAAAAACCTATGGATCAAGCTAGGAGATACAATTAGCAAGGACAACCATAGATAAAAAGGTATGAGTCTTTACTTATTAGTATCTCAACTGTATGAATCTAAGGAAGTTAATATGCTCTATTTTGTTTTTTTCAAGCTTTGGGTTCCCAAGCTAGGGAGATTGGTCTTTGTCCGCATTGATTAATTTATTCAAAAACAACCACCAATATCCACTTGGATTAATCCCCCCCCCCCTTAGGAAGTAATGGTCCCCATTGCATAAAGTTCCCCATTGGGTCCTCTACATACCCAATAGGGTCGAATTAGGACTTGATAAGGTTTTAAACACCTCCTTCTTAGTTACTGGTGGATCACCCTCCACCCTATGTGTCTATGTGTGGATTTCCCACCAGGTTAGTGCATGGCCTTTTGATTTGAACTAGGCAAATGAAAATTTATGCTCTTTGTCCATATTATGGACAGTGAAATACATTGTTAACTATTGCAACTAATGATTAAACTTTACAACATTAATCTCACCTTGATATGGTTTGATGTCCACTTCCACTTCCATTTAAAAAAAAGGTTATAAAGGAGTGATGGCACTAGAATTTTGTTGATCATACTCAGGCCCTTTTTTTGGCTCTTTTTTCAATTCTTCACTATCTCCTGGTTTCTCATAGATCCAAATTTAGAGTTAAATCCACCAACCTCCCCAAAAGGTTTGAAACTTTTTTTCTAGAGATGCCAAGGGGTGGAACATGTTGCAAGAGATATCAACAATGTTTTCTTCAAGCCTTGCAAATATCTCTTATATTGCATCTAGAGGGTGGTTATGATTGGACTCATCCATCATGGCTATTGTTTTGTGACTTCCTTATTTAAGACAATTACCAAATCCTCTAATTCCCACAAATATGTTGGAGATATTACACACTCACCTAGAATTATTTTCCTAAAGTTTGATATTCCAATGTTGAGAACTCTTCGTTAGATGAGAATATTCTCTCTAGAGAATATTCCCTTACAAAATAGGATGTTCCTATTCATTTTAGAGTCAGTTACACTTAATTAGACTAGTGGAAGTCATGACTCAGCTAACTAATGATTGCATGGATCAATTAACTAGGACTAGGTGGAAATTCACTCCAAACGTATGTTAGTGAGTGTCTAGATCTCTCTATATCACTACTATGGCGCATTAGTTACTCATGCAGCATATATCTATTGTAAATTATTCACTCTTTGAGTGTGGAATACAATTAATATAATTCTTTGATTCTTGCTCTTGTTTCTATCTTTTCTCGTTTGTTTTGCAAACTATGTATCTCCTTTTCTAGCTATATATTATGTATGTAGGTTCATTCGCATTTACATGGTATAAGAGCCGATGGATTTCTAGGAAAAAGACACACCAATTTTTTTTTTGTGGGTATTGAAGATTGAAGAATGCAGAAAAGATGGACTATTTGCCAGAAATACTTCTCATGCCTCATAACTATTTGGAGTAGAAGACAAAAATTTGGCTTCATCTCATATGCAGTGGCTTGTACCAAATAACTATGCCAATGGAAGTAAAGCTTGATTCCTCCAATGAGAAAAATGACTTTCTCAATAGACAAGATATGGCCATAGGATGTATCTTCTTGTCTATTTATCCTCAAATTCTCCACCAAGTATATGATGAATCACAAGACTCAACTCCAAATGAAATATGGACTAGATTGGAGGCTCTATTCGGGAATAAAGAAGATTGTGAAAATTCCATGCAGGAGATTCAAAAGATAGATCCAAAACAGAAACCCTCAGAGGATCAAGCCTCTCATTCTGAAGAGTCTTCTACACAAGTATATGCACAAATTCGTGTTCCATTAATTGCAGATGATGTCTACTCCATTTTATATTTTTTTTTTCTAAATTTCATACAGAATATATCATGCATGCATCTCAAGAGTCACATGCAAAAAGTTTTGCATCTGCCATGCATGCATCTCAGGAGCAACATGCATGTGCCATGCATGCATCTCAGTAGACAAAAAGGGGGACGTGCACATAATATTCAATTTTGATATTTTATGAGAAGAATATGAAGAAAAAAATTATATTTAAATTTCTCTCGGAAAAATACCCAATTTCAAAAAAACAATCGTTCGAAATGGATTTCGGGAAGTGAAGTTATGATCATTTTAAAATCAACAAAATTTCAACGTTTTTCTAGAAACTGTCGCACGGTTTTCAAAATTTCATCCAAACTTTATTTGGATCTTCTTCATTACAAGAAGAGAAAGTGGATATGTTTGGGCATATCAATGGTGCATCTACTTCATCATATCCATGCAGACATCTACATATTCAAAAAAATATTCAACAAGTGCAAACTTGCACAATTGCGAGGTCTTCTTGGAGTGAAGGATAGGGTTTCTTAGCAATTGTTTTTTGATCCTTCTCATTTTTTTATGCATTGTAATTTGAGGGGGGGGTGGGGGGGGGTTCCCATGAGGTTTTCTCTCTTTCCTCATTTTTTTAGTGTCTCATTATTATGTGCATTGTACAATGGGTACCTGTTAGTTTTCCTATTCCCTTTTATCCATTTACCATTACAAATTGACCTCAGTTCATAACCAAGAAGCTTCCCAACAAAATCCATTAAAGACTATCAACCCCTTTGGTCACCCATAAGGAAACGTAGTACATAGATTGCACTGTGTAGTCTCACCTGAGATAGCTTTATGGGTGGCTGAAATACTCAAGTGTTTGCAACCTGAGACTGAGCGAGATTTGTGCTTGTGTGTTGCAACCTTTATTTAGTCCATTAAACATCATGTTATAACATTTATTCTATGCATGCATGTAAAATACCATATGTACTTAATCACTTCATTTATTTAACATTCATAAACTAATCAGACACAAAGATGCATTCATTCAATCCCACAACACAGTGTTACCGCGGTTCAGCCCCTCCTGGGCTACGTCCATAAATATCTAGATCTTGGTATTTTATTATGGTTTAGAAAGATATGATGTTGCGCATGTTTACAATATTAATTCTCCCTTTTCCACATTGGCTCCTTGATCCATGTAAGGCTGACTAGATCACACCAGGATCCTCAACCTGTGATCTAAACCTTGGGATCGAGTCGCTCACTCCTTCCTTCGCTCACCAGCTTAATGGTTCATATAGTTCTTAAAGTATTATTCCTCTCTATCCCCCTCTCTCTTTCTCTCCTAAGTACTACTTACTTATATTTTTGTCTCACCATCCATTACAATGTATTACAAAAACCCTAACCCTAACATCCTTATTTCTTCCATGCATGCACACGTGTTGCTTTTCCTTCCATATTTCTCTTTCCTCTTCCATGCCTTTCTTCCCAAAATAGCCTTTCTTTCTGATTTAGCCTGCTTCCAACAGACCCCCAACACTGACATGTGACTCGTCCTAAGCCACCTAACCCTGGTGTGCTTCATCGATCTCTCTTGTGATCACTTGGAACTTCTCTATGAGCTCTGTTGCTTACGTTTGGGCCTGCATGGTCTTCTCTTTGAGTGCATCCAATACCTGCACTCCAATCTCGTCATTGACCATCCTTGCGCACTCTTCCTGGGTTTGTGCCATATTTTTTTTTCTTCCTTCGCATGTGAAATGACCTCTGCTTCCCATTCCTAGAGTGGTTCCATTTGAGCCTGGCACTCCTTTTTCTGTGTCTACACAACTATGAGTTATGCCTATAGTTTCTTCATATCCTACGCTCCTTTGATGCACTCCATGATTGGCATTGTCTTCTTCCTCTGCTTGAGGTCCTGGATAGCTATAATTATCCTTTCTCCTTCTTGGTCCCACTGCTGGACCTGTTGATCCTCTTCCATCTTTTTTCAAAGGTATGTTGTTTTCTCAAACAAGTCGGTCATCGTGTGGAATTGTCGCTATATTTCTTTATATATGTTGTTTCCTCCTGATTCCTCTGCTCCTTCACCTCTTGTGGATTTTTAGGTATAAGTTTCTCCCGGAGGTGCTCGATCTCTTGTTTGTATTGATCGATTGTCTGCACAATATAATCAATCTTCTATGTCACCATGAGTTCATTTGTCTGCACACTCTTTGGGATTTGCTCATAGGCTAAAACCAATTTCTTCTCCATCCTATTCAAGCAATCTTTCTCATATTTGGTCTCGAGCTTATCTTTCTCAAGTACCAATTCTAGCTCATCCCGATTGTCCTTTTCCTGCTAGAATTCTGTTGCATCTATGCATGTGTGAGACTGCACTTCCTGTGTGACGTTGACTTGTAGTTTATACAAGGACTTGGTTGGTATACCCATCAATACCAATTTTATTTGAGCCAAGTCCTTTAGGGGTGTCTGACCCACAATTTCATCCATGCGCAGTATGATGAGTGTGAAATGAAATGTTGAGCTCGGTTGTGTTGTCGTTTGGATCATGTCCTGCTCACTTGATCCAACTTTGCCTCCTATATGTGATGTTGATGGCACCATTCCTACGTTGTTGTCGACTGCATGAGTGTCTCCGAGCTATTTGAGGAGTTTTCACATGTATGCCAGCTCTTCCTCAATTTTATCCCTTTGGCATGCAACATTATCGAAATCCTAGATTGTGTGATCCTAAATCATTTGGGCCACCATGTCTGGATCATCCTCGGTGATCGTGTATTATGGGGGAATTTTGTTTTCCTTCCCCTTCTTACCCGCCCCTCGTATGGATGACTAGCCTCTTAGTCTGGCCTTTCTCCTATGGAGTAGCACTTGATGTGGTTCCCTATGTTGTCTCATCATGTTTCCCCTGTACTTGTGGTGCCTGTGTGTTGTTTTTCTTCCCTGCCTGGGTGCTTGTCTTAGATTTCCCCCCTTTTTCTATTATGCCTTTCTCTGACCTATCCTTGGTCTCTTGGGAACTGTTATGTCTTCAAGATCTGTCTATTCCTATCTTACTCCTCCTCCTGTATTTTTGCAGGTATTTCTAGATTGAGGACTAGAATCCTCTAGTCATCATCCCAATCCTTAATGGCCATCTCTATGCATGCCTCCTTGATACAGTAGTGTAGTTGTATCCATTGATTATTGGTATCTTTCCGCACCTGGATCCACATTGCATGTATAATGGCTTTGACTTTAGCTATACCCTGATACTGTTTGGTTTCTTTCGGTGTCACCCTCCAAGTGTTGGCGATGTTGTCTTGTAAGTCATTAATATATCCTTCAAATATGGTTGCATTCACCTTTCTATTCTTGGGGTTAATGACCTGATTGTCTGGGTGATTCATGGTTTGACCCGATGGTCTTGTTTCACTAGGAGGGTCATGGGGATGAAAGGGTTGTCGAAAGGATTCGAAATGTTCATAGAGATCGCGTCCCAATGAGGTCCTCCATACAGAATGAGCAGGTGTGGGATTGGTATCCACTGCAGTGCTAGGACGAATAGGAGTCCTATACTCATCACCAAAGATTGGTTATGTGGATCCCATATATGTTTCGGTAAAAGTCCTCTCTGGTAATCATGGGACCTCTTCGTCTATGATGTTCCCAAGGGAGTCTAAATTAACCAAAAGTGGTTCGAGAAGGGTTACCGACACAGATGTAGTGGAATTTTCAAACATAACCAAAGTGCCTTCTAAGTTATCTAACGGAGGAGCAATAACACTTCCAGCGTCGGATTGATTTTCTACCTCTCTACAGTAGTTGTCTTCTGGAGGGTTAGGAGGTAAGGATTGATAGCCTTCCAGAGGAAGCCCTTGCACCCTACGTGGTCGGTGAAGACCTTTATCATCTATAGGCTCAATTGTGGAGAATAACAGAACACACTAAAAATCTAGGGCCAACTAACAAAAAGAAACATCATACGCTAATAAAATCTAGGAATCAACCAAGCAGACAAAACTTCTCTCGATGATCATACTAGTTGGTGATGAAATCCAACGTCACGTGATCAAGTCGAGAAGGGGCTAGGATATGGTGGAATAGATACAATGGTGACCTGCTTAATGGACTTTCACCTTGGTGCAAGCTTCCACACAATAATTGTGGATTTACCCTCCAAGGAGCCCGAGTGAGTTTGACCAATATCTATTGCAGGTACAGTGAGACTTCCCTTCACCATCACCTTATGTAAGTACCTAAAGATTATGGCAACTAAAGACACCAATTCGCAGTAATTCCCTAGGTGGGTACATTCGACAGTCCAATCCAAAATGTATGGGTAGGATAACAAGTCTGAAATCAACCCAAGAGGCTCCCACACATAATCGTGGGTATACCTTCAAGTGACCCCCAATATACGATCTGACCACTACAAACAGTTGAACCATGGAGGGATAATCTTTGTAATTCACCCAAATGCGACCGGGTGCGTAACCCCTGTGTGAGAGGGGGATCCCAGAAAATCGATGCGACAATTGGATTTGATTCTCCCTAGCTCAGGATGCTAATGTTTGTTTTGAAAACTTTGGAGAGTTGTACTCACAGCCTAATCCAAAGTTCTAAGCCTAGTCTACTGTTGGTGGAAGATCCTAAAAACAAAAAAAGTTCTAGATAATTTTTAATTAGTGTTCATTTTACAGTTGTTATTTACTTAAAGGGTGTATGAAAGTGAAACTGATGGAATGATGACTCAATTCCCAAAAGGATGCATAAAAGATGATAAGCAATCATTTCTTTTCAATGAACGCCTATTTAAGGGAAAGATAAAGAGTCATTTTCACTATCAAACACTAATATGGAATGTCCTCAATCAACTGGTTCTCAATCGAATCCAATGCAATGCTAAAACATTTCATAAATGCCTTCTAATATGCAAACCAATCACTAAGATGTATCTTTGTTGTTTGTATGTGAATGATGATTAATTCAATGCAAAACTTCTCCTGCTAACTACCCTTTTAGATCAAGGAGATTCAGACAAGCATAAGCAGATTTTGCACAAACAACACACCCTCTTGCTATGATTGAAACAAGAAGCAAAGAGAAAACAAAAGATAACAAAGAAAATCAAACAATTCACACCAAAGAGAGATGTTTAAGAACAATGACCTCAAAGAACCAAATGAGATGATTCACATATTTATTATGCCCTTCACCAGAGTTCCCGCTCGGTTAGATAAGAGAGAACAATGCAGTGGATTGATTCCAGGTTCTCAACAATAGAAAAACTCAAAATAAGGAAGAAGGCCACAAAATCTGAACAACAAAGTGCTTATTTCTCAGAAGGAAGGGTGTCAAAGGTCAATAGGAAAAAGCATTGAAGCACAAAGAAGTTGAGCAAAGGAAAAACAGAGATTGGATTTCAGAAAATACAATTCTGCAAAGGTTTTTTTGCAAAGAAAGGTTGGCGCTCTGGTGTAAGGGGCACCAAAGCGTTATAACGCTCTGTCTAATACCTTCAGGGAGCGTTGGTGCCCTGATAACAAGGTAGGGGAGCACTGGTGTCCTAAAACCCAGAAAATTGTCCAAAAAACCCTAAAACTCAGTTGAACTTTGGCATTCAGAGTATATGTGATGGAATAAGGATTAAATCAACATATGAAATCAAACATATGGGGTGAACAAGGTCTTAAAAGAACAAAGGGTAAGACAATGTCTGTGAGGAAAACCAAAACTCTTGAAAGTTTTGATTCATCCCCAGTGGAGTCGCCAATTTTTGTTGTAGGAAAATCTCCCTGCAGACAGGTAGATCTCCTCTTGAGAGCTAGACTCTTAACTCTTAAGAAAGAAGATGCTTATCATGGACACTGACTTCCTTTTGGATCTAGATAAACTAATGTTTGAGGGGGAAGGAGAAAAGAAGTACCTTTTTACCTGTGTTTGTCCCTGCACAGTCCGAGTTGAGCTCCAATCTTAAACTCCTCGATAAGCCCTGTAGACAAACAAAAGTACAAACAACTTCCTACTATACTAAGATTAGCTCAAAATAGATCTATCTATTAGAGACGAATTCATGTGAGATCAAACACAGAATTGAAAGAAACAGGCCAAGCATATTATATTAATGAGAACAACAATGAAGAAAACTTACAACCATAGATGTGAGTGCAACAGCTTCATCAAGTTCCCCTTGTCCAAACCCTTGCTTAAACAGTCCATGCATAGAATGTTGATGCTCCAAATGACATACCACTCATGAGATCATAAGTTTGGTATAATTCTCAATCTCCATTCCCCCTCCTCCATGGAAATCCCTCATTATATAAGATTTGGAGACTTAACCACCATGGAGAGAATCTCTCATCAGATCCACTAAGAAAGGGATCTCTAAGATATTTAGGGAGAAAATATCCCTTAAGGATTTTGGGGAGGAAATATCTCTCAAGGATTTTAAGGAGGAAATATTTCAACCATCCATGAGATCCTCCACCTTCCCTAAAAAATAGGAAAACAAATGTGAGGTGGATCCTCACACTTAATTACTTTCTTTTTCATGAATATCAATAATAATTCATGTGCGCTTGATTCTCTCACTTAATCAATTTCTTTTCCATGAATATTAATAATAATTCATGTGTACTTAGTATTTTTGTCTTCATGTAATACATCCCTCCTCCATATTCACTAGGGATTGTGACATAGGTTATTCCATGGTGTCAAGGTGTATGCAACACTTATATGACACTTTATGACACTTAGGGCAAGGTACCTAGGTGTGAAAATTTCATGTGTAACATAATGTCCCCTAAAGTGTGAGGTCAGAAGAGAGTATGATGGCCGAAACACTTTACAAATCTTTAAAGCAAGGGTGTGGACTCGGAGAACCTGGTAGAAGCTACACACAAACATCCAACAAATATTATGACATGTTTCAAACCCAAGGCAAGCATACCTATGCTTGGGTGATAAAGACTTGCAAGATATGGCCGCCATAAAATACACTGCAGATCCATATTTATATTCATTAAAGGTATAGCCACAGAGGATACAATGTGGATATATACTCCCATGACCTGAACTAATCGTAGCCATGAAGAATACACAGTGGAGCTATGAGATGACAAGACATAGCCATGACCAATACAAAGTGGATCTATGTGACAGTATATGTGTCATTGTTCAAGAGAAACTTCGTTGCAACCTGGGAAAAGTACATATCAGAGTGATCACTCAACTCAGGGTCTTCTTACCGATCCCGATGTAGTACGAATCTAACCATGTGAATAGATGTCCTAATGTTTAGCATGGAAAAAACCACTTGATTACCGGTCAATGATGTAAATTGTTAACAAGCACGAGGGAGATCACCATTGATGTCAATGATTCCCAAGGTACTCTAGTACTTTACAACGAACGTGAATGGATGAGATGAAGTCAAACATCCATGGAATCATCCGATCAAAGGTCAATGATGTAAACCCACTGTCGAACGTGAGGAGGCCTGCCATTGAGGCATGTAGGTCCCAAAGTACTAATTGGTTTCTAAGTCTAGTTCCTGGATAATGTGTTGAAGTCGACAAGAATAGACTTGTTGAAGGAGGGCCTTGATGTATCCCCCATCAATGACACGAAATGGACACAGAGATGTAATTGGTAGATCAAATGAACATGGACTGACATGGGTACTGAAACAAGATATTTGTGATGGTTGACTCTCGAGGCAGATACTTCCCTTGAATACTGAGGCACAACAGCAGAAACATGACATGGACCAAAACACAATAATGCAGTGGATACTGTGAATTTCGTCGGGTGACCCAAAGGAGTAAAAGAAACTCAAAGGATTGGCTCAGTGCAGAGGTTCAGTGGATTAATATGTGCACAAAGACAAAGTGTCTTGTTTAAGGGTGACTCTAGGAGTTACTAGTAATGTTCTCAAAAACTGTTTGGCTTGCTTTCTTCAATTTTTCCCCCATCCAAATAGACAAGTACCTCTTTTTAATTTTAACGAGCTCGAGGAGGGTAACACATGCTTGATATAACTCACCTTCAGTAAGTTCCTCTTCCTTTATTTAACGAATTGGAAGAAGTAAGGGTTCGGTCCCGTATGGGCCTGTCGATGTTTGTTTTAACGAGTCCAACGATAGAAAACTCGAAGGTTTTTTATGATTATAGAGTCTGGAAAACAACTTAAAAGAGAACTCTCTCACTACCTTTTTCGTAAATTAGTCTGATGAGACCGAAAAAGAGATAAACAATCGCTCAATAGATGTTTTCTTCAAATTCTTGAACGAGCATGAAGAGAACAAGGTCGCTCGGCAATCTTTTCATGTTTAGAGAGTCTAAAAAGAACTTAAAGATGACTCCAATGTTGTCCTTTTTCGTAATGTTAGTCTCACGAGGCCAAAAAAGAGATAAATTATCACTCGAAAGACACTCTTTCGAACCTTTTAACGAGTGTGAAAGGAAGCAAGATCACTCGGCAATCTTTTCATGTTTAGAGAGTCTGAAAAGAGCATAAAGACGACTCCAGGGGGTTCCTTTTTCATGTATCCATATAGGTCCGAAAAAGAGATAAAAGTTTACCTAGATGCATTCTCATGTATTTACGAGCACGAGAAAGAACAAAGACTAAGCTTGGTATTCCCCCAACTTGAAAATATAGTGGCTTAACTCCAAAATGATCATCAAACGCTGGAGACATGCCCTCCAAGCTTTGATTCACTCACTGACTTTGGGGTTGTCACCAATTTCTCTACGAGATGAGAAAAAGGAGAAGGGTGGATGAAAAGAAGGTTCAAGAGAGGTGACTATTTCATTTTTTAATGAGCTTGACATAGGAAAAGAACTATGCTCAGGGTTTTGGGTTTGATCCTCAGATTGTTGTTTCACTTTTTAATGAGCTTGCTACAGAGAGGAAAACTATGCTCAAAACCTCTATTTCATTTTTTAACGAGCTTTCTATAGAGAGGAAAAACTATGCTCATAGCCTCGGCTTGTTCATGGCTTCCAAGAGAACAACGCTCTGGAAGGATACCATGTCAAGGGACAAAACTCGGTCATTGATTCCAAGAAATCTTCATTGGATGGAAGATAATCACTCTATAAGGAACACATGTTGAGGGCCGCGACAGGGGTAAGGAGATTAGGATCCAATAGCCCTACCGAAGAAATCACCATGTCAACTACCAGATCCAAATCATCGGAAGTTGAAGGCATGGGAGACGATAAAAAATCAACATGAGGAGGGGAGATAGACTGTATATTTGCCCAAATTTCTTCACGAGGGGGAAGAAAAAAATATCAATGATGGTTAACATCCCTAGGTAGCTTGTCAATGCTCAACATTTCCATGATAGATTCATCCGAGGGAAAAATTGAGGAAATGTAATCGATCGCAGATGACAAGGAACTCAACCGTAATTGCATCGAGGAACCAGCAGGTGCCAATAGATGTTGGTCATCTGATGAGGGAGAAGTGGATTGGATAGAAATGCATGATGTTTCAATTGGACTAAGTGGCACGGTGTCACCTAGTGCATCGAATTCCAATAGACAAGGTACAATCCAAGGGTCAGATGATGCCAAAGATTGATAAGTTGCGGTCAAAATCATATCGACAGTGGCAATATGATGTGTAGTCGATGGAAGTGGTGTAGGGAAGGTACCCATGAGGCTAGAATATTTTAGTAAGCCAACACCAACGCTTTCATACATGATCTTGTGGTCTCCTAAGAAAGGAATATTGTTGGTAGCAGGAGCGCGAGCATCGGTCATGCAGAAATCCAACTGATCAATGGTGACAATTTTGTCTTGATGAAGAAATTGGACACATTGAAAAACCGATGAGGCAACAACAGTCATAGCATAAAACCAACTTCTTCCAAGTAACAAGTTGTAATCGAGGGGAGCATCGACCACCTCGACATCAACAGTAACAGTTTTTCCACCCAATTGGATGGGCAGGGACTGTAAAATCCCATGGGAATGAAAATTTCACCCATCGAAGGTGCATAATATTGTTGGGGATTTTTTAAGTGCGGGTGATTTTAAACCTTTCCAACAAGCTAAATACATGACACAAGTCGAGGCTCCCTCATCCAAAATAGTTCGGTGTATTTGTTGATTGTGAACAACAACATCAACTTGGAAAGCATGTTGGTGGGAGAGTTGAGACTCATAATTGTCCAGGTTAAACATGATATGGTTGGACGACTTAGGATCAATAGCACTAATAGCGTCCAAGAGCATTCTACGTTGACTGGGGCAGTACTGTAGAAATTCTAACGCAGACATAGCACACAGTGCTTAAGCCAAATCTTCGACAATGTTGTAGTTCTGGGCGACACATGAACTAGGATTAAAGGTAGCTTTGCAGATAGTTCTCTTAGGAGGGCGTAAGATAAATTCAAACATGGGTTTCTCAGTCTGAAGTGGTCCAGACGGAGGATTAATCGATAGAAGACTAACGGAGGATGGTGATGGATCAGGTAAAGTAATGGTATCATTAGTGTATTTTCCTTTGTCAGGGTTACTTGGTGTGTCATATGTCTTAGAGTGAGTGGTCAAATTAATCCCATTAAACATATAAATATGTGCACTTGACGAGGCCTCATGATTAGGATGGCTAGAACTGCCCCCAAGAGAGGAGGTTTGAGCAACCATGGATTCTTGTTGTGGAAAAGGCTGAGTAAGCACAGTGGGTTGTGACTTCCCTTGGAAAATTATGGCCACTTCATTGCGAAGTGGACAATCTCGATTGTAGTGATCTTCACCACAAATGATACACAGGAATTTCAGTTTCCGTTGTGTTTTCTTTTCGATAGCAGGTGTTTGAGCTTGATTTTTTGGTTGTTCATTGTTATTTTTTTATTTATTCTTTGTCTTCTTCTTACCTCTGGATTGTTGTGAAGGGGAAAATTTAACTGCATTCACCTCAGAGATCTGAGTTTGGGGGGAGGTAGAGGAGAGTGTGATCGATTGGGAATTAGATTGAGTTTTGACGGAACCAATAACACCATCTGCATGAGATGAAGATGACGGCTTAGATGGATTGGTATTAGCGCGAGCAAAATTCGGAAGAAAATCATACAAAGTACCAGACTGTGAATAAACCAAATATAAATACTCATCCCAAGCAATGGCTTGTTCCTCTGTGATTGTGCCACACATAGCAACATCGCGAGCAATCAGGGGTAAAAGTGATTTAGTAAACCATTCCGCCAATAGTATGTCAGGAATGACTGCCTTGATCATCCTTCGTCGTTGCCTCCACTCATGAATATGGTCAGAGATATTCATAGAGTCAATTTGACAAAGGGAGGTCAAAATTTCATTACCCGTCTCGTAACGAATAGGTAGTTGAAAGTGCGTGAGGAAAGACATGGCAAGGGAATTGAAATTATGAAAAGAAGCACGCGGTAGTTCAATATACCACTTTGTTGCCGAGACTGTAAGTGTTCGCTGGAAAAGACGCAAACCTATAGAATCATCCATGAGGGAGTTTGATGAACACCACAAATGGAAATTCATCACATGGTTGTTTGGATCTTCACTAGATTTTCCGTCAAATTTCAGAATATCAGAAGGAAGTTTAGCTGGAATAACTAGCCAAACCGATGAATGAAAAATAGGATCATTAGTTAATCGAGACAAGTCCGGGAGATCTAGAGTCGCAAGTAAAGGTAGTTGTCGATTAATTTGCAGATGATACTAGTGCAGCATAGGAACACTAGTAGGACCATAAACTGGGTTAGGTGGATAATTGTAACCAGTAGGTCCTCCTACATGTGGTTGTTGTTGGCCAGAATAAGCAGGATTCGATGATGGATGAGAAACATTTGCATAACCCGGTGGGTTCTGAGCATTATAGGCTAGATGATTTGCTTACCCATGAGGAGGATAAACATTTTCCCTTGAGGATGATAAGGAGTAGATCTCAGAGGCGGATACACATTAGACCCATGAGGAGGATAAGACTGTGGTCCCAGAGAACTCCAAGGGGTGTTTGGGATGCCGCCCGGAGAAGGTGTTAGTAAGATGTTCCGGAAGGAACAGGATTTGATAATCCTCCTAGTGGGTTATTATACAAGTGCCCCCCAACGTGGGGTTGAATCAAAGTGCCTCCTGAAGATACTCCCTAGGATTGTGAAGGGTTTTCAACAAACGAAGGTTGCCCCCCAGACAACGGTGGATTAACGACCGGGATATGACTGGCAAACGAAGGTGGCCCTCCAAGAGGAACATGAAAAGGGGGTTGTCCCCCGGGAGGGGTAGGCCCGCCAAGGAAAGGTAGTCCTCCAGGAGGGAAAGGTTCGTTAGATGGTGGTTTCCCTCCAGCCAGTTGTGTTTGGCTAGTAAGGATCTGCACTCTCGGCTGAGAAGATGTCCCAGAAGGATCATGTGGAACATGTGGAGCTGTAGGGTAAAAGCTTGTAGAAATGGGGGTAGGGATTGAAGTGTCTTGGAGATGAGTAGAGGTGATGACTCCAGCATTAGGATGGGCTTGTTCTGGCATAACAGTAGGGTTAATGACCTGATCGTCTAGGTGATTCATGGTTTAACCCAATCGTCTTGTTTCACTAGGAGGGTCATGGGGCTAAAAGGGTTGTTGAAAGGATTCAAAATGTTCATAGAGATCGTGTCCCGATGAAGTCCTCCATACAGAATGAGCAGGTGTGGGATTGGTATCCACTGCGTTGCTAGGAAGAACAGGAGTCCTATACTCATCAACAAAGATTGGTTCTGTGGATCCAATATATGTCAGTAAAAGTCCTCTACGGTAATCGTGGGACCTCTTCGTCTATGATGTTCCCAAGGGATTATAAATGAACCAAAAGTGGTTCGAGAGGGGTTACCGACACATATGTAGTGGGATTTTCAACCGTAACCAAAGCGCCTTCTGAGTTATCTAACGGAGGAGTAATAACACTTCCAACGTCGGATTGATTTTCTACCTATATACGGTAGTTGTCTTCTGGAGGGTTAGTAGGTAAGGGTTGATAGCCTTCCGAAGGCATCCCTTGCATCCTACGTGATCGGCGAAGACCTTTATCGTCTACAGGCTCAATTGTGGAGAATAAAAGAACACACTGAAAATCTAGGGCCAACTAACAAAAAGAAACAGTATACGCTAATAAAATCTAGGAATCAACCAAGCAGACAAAACTTCTCTCAATGATCGTACTAGTTGGTGATGAAATCCAACGTCGCGCGATCAAGTCGAGAAGGGGCTAGGATATGGTGGAATAGTTACAATGACGACCTTCTTAATGGACTTTCACCTTGGTGCAAGATTCCACGCAGTAATTGTGGATTTACCCTCCAAGGAGCCCGAGTGAGTTTGACCAATGCTTATTCCAGATATAGTGAGACTTCCCTTCACCATCACCTTGTGTAAGCACCTAAAGATTATGGCAACTAAAGACACCAATTCGCAGTGATTCCCTGGGTGGGTACAGTCGACAGTCTGATCCAAAACATATGGGCAGGATAATAAGTCTGAAATCAACCCTAGAGGCTCCCACACATAATCATGGGTATACCTTCAAGTGACCCCCAATATATGATCCGACCACTACAAACAGTTTAACCACAGAGGGATAATCTCTGTAATTCTCCTAAATGCGACCTCGTGCATAACCCCTGTGTGAGAGGGGGATCCCAGAAAACCGATGCGACAATTGGATTTGATTCTCCCTAACTCAGGATGCTAATGTTTGTTTTGAAAACTTTGGAGAGTTGTACTCACAGCCTAATCCAAAGTGCTACCCCTAGTCTACTATTGGTGGAAGATCCTAAAAACAGAAAAAGTTCTAGATAATTTTTAATTAGCATTCGTTTTACAACTGTTCTTTACTCAAAGGGTGTATTAAAGTGAAACTGATGGAATGATGACTCAATTCCAAAAAAGATGCATAAAAGATGATAAGCAATCATTTCTTTTCCATGAATGCCTATTTAAGGGAAAGATAAAGAGTCGTTTTCACTATCAAACACTAATATGGAATGTCCTCAATCAATTGGTTCTCAATCAAATCCAATGCAATGCTAAAACATTTCAGAAATGCCTTCTAATATGCAAAGCAATCACTAAGATGTATCTTTGTTGTTTGTATGCAAATGATGATTAATTCAATGCAAAACTTCTCTTGCTAACTACCCTTTCAGATCAAGGAGATTCAGACAAGCATAAGCATATTTCGCACAAACAACACACCCTCTTGCTATGATTGAAACAAGAAGCAAAGAGAAAACAAAAGATAACAAAGAAAATCAAACAATCCACACCAAAGAGAGATGTTTAAGAACAATGACCTCAAAGAACCAAATGAGATGATTCACATATTTTTGATGCCCTTCACTAGAGTTCCCGCTCAGTTGGATAAGAGAGAAGAAAGAAATGGATTGATTCCAAGTTCTCAACAACAGAAAAACTCAAAATAAGGAAGAAGGCCACAAAATATGAACAATAAAGTGCTAATTTCTCAGAAGGAAGGGTGTCAAAGGTCAATAGGAAGAAGCATTGAAGCACAAAGAAGCTGAGAAAAGGAAAAACAGAGATTGGATTTCATAAAATACAATTTTGGAAAGGTTTTTTTGCAAAGAAAGGTTGGCGCTCTGGTGTAAGGGGCACCAGAGCATTATAACGCTCTTTCTAAGACCTTCAGGGAGCGCTGGTGTCCTAAAACCTAGAAAATTGTCCAAAAAACCCTAAAACTCAGTTGAACTTTGGCATTTAGAGTATATGTGATGGAATAAGGATTAAATCAACATATGAAATCAAACATACGAGGTGAACAAGGTCTTAAAAGAACAAAGGGTAAGTCAAGGTCTATGAGGAAAACCAAAACTCTTGAAAGTTTTGATTCATCCCCAGTGGAGTCGCCAAATTTTGTTGTAGGAAAATCCCCCTGTGGACATGTAGATCTCCTCTTGAGAGATAGACTCTTAACTCTTAAGACAGAAGAGGATTATCATGGACACTGACTTCCTTTTGGATCTAGATAAACTAATGTGTGAGGGGGAAGGATAAAAGAAGTACCTTTTTACTGGTGTTTGTCCCTGCACAGTACGAGTTGAGCTCCTATCTTAAACTCCTCGATAAGCCCTGTAGATAAACAAAAGTACAAACAACTTCCTACTCTATTGAGATTAGCTCAAAATAGATCTATCTATTAGAGACGAATTCATGTGAGATCAAACACAAAATTGAAAGAAACAGGCCAAGCATATTATATTAATGAGAACAACAATGAAGAAAACTTACAACCATAGATGTTAGTGCAGCAGCTTCATCAAGTTCCCCTTGTCCAAACCCTTGCTTAAATAGTCCACGCACAGAATGTTGATGCTCCAAATGACATACCACTCATGAGATCATAAGTTTGGTATAATTCTCAATCTCCATTCCCCCTCCTCCATGGAAATCCCTCATTATATAAGATTTGGAGACTTA
>ML782752.1:587842-616263 GCA_009831015.1 Picea engelmannii | reverse complement strand
TTAATGAGCAAAAGACAAAAACATAATCATAATTTAAACAAAAGTAAAAGTTGATAAAAATTAAGGTTTTCATTTAAATTAAGATTTCTATGTTCGTCTCTCCCTCATTCAAATTTGATAAAATGTGATCAAATGTCATAGAAAATATGTGTCGTAATAAAAACTCCCAAATTATGAAGCTCATCCATCAACATTAAAACTCTGTAGAAAGAAAAACGAAATGGCATTTAAATTTCATGAAACTCAAACCAAACAAAAGAAAATAATATAAATTCAAACCAACCTTGAAACAAAGAAAACCAATACCAATCCAATCAAGTCAAAGGGAAACAAATAAAGAATCCAAGTAAAATTTCGAGGGACCCTAGATTTTGATTAAAGAAAAAAAAGGGGATTGTTGGGGCCCAACAGTCTGGAAAGTTGTCCTCCAGATTTGTAGGTTCCTCCCCATTCATGATCCTTGATAGGTGATCAGGTCATGTATTCAACTTCCCTGGCTTGACTATTACTTCAAAATCAAATTCTTGAAACATCAATAACCATCTGCAAATTCTCCCCCCCAACACTTGCTTGTTTACTAGGTGTTTGAGCATTGAATGGTATGTGAACATCTTGAAATGTTTTCCCAATAAGTAATGTTTGAACTTCTGAAGTGTGTAGACCATAGCTAGGCCTTCCCTCTCAGTATTTTTGTAGTTCTGCTCCAATTCTGACAATTTTCTGCTAACAAATGCTATAGGATGATCCAATTCTCTTGATCCTGGTTGTGCCAAAATAGCTCCAAGTGCTATGGCCGATGTATCTACATGTACGTGGCATGTCTTCTCTCAGTATGGGAATACTAGTATTGGTGTGGTTACCATCTTTTCTTTCAGTGTATCTAGACTGTGTTGACAATCCTCAATCCACTGGAACTTTGTGTATTTCCTTAGCAATTTCTCCATTTGCGCAGTGATCTGTGCGTACTCTTTTATAAATTTCCTGTAGTATCATGTGTGTCCCAATGTCACTCTTAGTTGAAAAACTGGTTTTGGTGGTGGCGGGTTAATGATTACTGCAATCTTGGTAGGATATACTAGTAAACCTGGCTTGCATACTATATGGCCCAATAGTATCCCAAAAGGTGTTCTGAATATACACTTCTTGATGTTTAACGATATCTGGCACTGCCTGCATATTTCTAACATTAACTGCAAGACCTCTACATGTTATTTCAACATACTATAGACTACCCAATTGTCCAAGTATACCTCTAGAAACTGGTGGATAAATTCTTTAAATGTAACTATGACTACTCTGGAAAATATTGTTGGTGCATTCTTCAGTCCAAACGCAATGACTGTGTACTAATAGGATCCCCATTCTGTCGCAAAAGTGGTCTTGTATCTGTCTTTTGATTTTATCTTTATTTTATGGTATCCTAAGAATCCATCGGTGAATGAATAAGCTTCCTTTCCTACTACGTTCTCCAACACCTCATCTGTGAAATGTGTAGGGAACAGGTCATGTAGGCATGCATCATTCAACTTCCTCAAGTCGATGCATATTCTTATCCCCCTTGTTTTTTCTCCTGAACTACCATCGGGCTTATCCATTCGGATTGTTCTACAGGTTCTATAATTCCATCCTCCAACATTTTATCGATCTCAGCTTTGAATTTTTGCTTATATATCATATTTAGTTTCTATAATCATTGTCTGATTGGTCTTGCCTCAACTCTGAGCAGTATCTTCATTTCACCTAGCTCTCCTGCTATGCCTTTCATTTGTATGAATATTCTTGGGAATAGGTCGTTGTACTCGTGTAGTATCTATGTTATTCTTTCCACTATTTTCTCATCCTAGTAGTCTCCAATGCTTGCCATTTTGGGATTCTTAATTGTTCCAATGTTGACTTTATTCACCTTGATCAGTGCAATAATTACTTCTAATTCTAGAGGTGGGCTTTCCACTTCTCTTTCTCATTCAACTTCCTCAATATGAATATCATGCGGGTCATCTTCATCTGGTACTTCTTCCTGCACATGGTAGCATGTAGTTATTTCACTGTCTGTGTATTTTGTTGTTGTTCTTCTGTTATGAGTTCAACTTCTGGTTCCTTAATGAATATCACCCCTCTTAGTTGTTTAAGTGTTGCATCTATGTTGGGGTTCTCATGCTCAAATGAGAAAGTGACTGTAAAGTTCTGCAGTAGTACTTTCCATCTCATAGTTCCTCTACGCAGTTCCTGGTATGTATACTAGTTTGTTGGGATTCCCTCTAATGTGTGGATAAAATGATGAGGCAATTCCTCTGGGGGTGTCATTTTCTACAGTGCTCTACACTTCTCCAAGTGTCCTACTGGGGCCCCCTATCCATCATATTTCTACTTTTGGTTGCTTCTTTGTTCTGCGCCAAACCTAATGCATAGTAACCGCTTACATTGGTACCAGTCCTTGATTGTTTATTTTTGTGCGCCCCACCATCTTGCAGGTGTGGCCCTGAGTGCTATATCTAGTGTTAAGAGTCTCTGATTTTCTAAAACTTCATATTTGTATCATGTCGAGAATGCTTATAGATCGTTCACCCCATGGAATTTGGTTGGTTCCCTTATCTCTGTACCTATCCATCTTACTGCGCGGTCTATCCTTGTGCATCTTCTTATGGAAACTTCGTGTAACCTCTGTTGCCAATTCTCTAAACCCGTATCTGAGTCTGACGCACATGAGGTGATGCTCTGACAACTGAGTATCCCATATGCAGTTGGGTTTACGTAATCTTCATATCACGCAGTTGTTCTATACAACTGGTTAAATTCCTCCAGGTCCAAGCAAGTAGGCTCTACAAACCTTTCCCCTTCTGATCGGTCTAATGGTGCAATGACCCTATATTCTCCTGACTCGAAGGTCATTTTCCACGTTTTTAAGTTGATTATGGCCTAGTTATCAAATGCCCAATCTAATCCAAGCAATGTTGGATAGGGTGTTGTGCCATCCACTATTTCTATTACTTCGAAGTCAGTTTTAGTGCGCACTCCATCCAAGTCTATTGTAACTCCTTTTAGTCTCCCAATTGGTAGAACTTTGTGTTGATTTTCTAGTTTCAGCTGAATTGGTGAATATCCCAATGTGGGCTCTCCCATACATTGCATTCTTGTTGCCATGTACTGCACGAATGTTGGACATTCGTTCTTATGGTGTCCTTTTGTCATACATGTGGTACACCAAACAACTTCTCTTTTGTCCTTACTTTTGTTCTGGTTAAGCTAGAACGTTAAATTCTTTAGATCCTCCTTCAACTCCTCGATGGCTAGATCTGTCTTCTGATATTTCTTTTCTTCCAGTTGTAGGGATGCTTGTAGAGCCTCTGCCTACATCTAAAACTTCTGTTGTCAAAATGGATATTTCAAGTGTGGTAATAGTGAGTTGATGAACAAGTGCCTATGTTGCATATCTGTCATGACATATTTCAACTTTCCTTTCAATCGTTTGAATCTTTGGTCAATATCTCATACGGATTCTCCTTGTTTATGTCTAATCTCTATCATCTCATTCATGTATTGGTCCTCTGAAATAGGCTCTTGGAACTCATTTATCGACAGCTTCTTGATATCTCCAATCATTATGGTTTTCCCTGGTGGATTATTTGTGGCTAAACTTATATACCAATCTAGAGTGTGATCTCTTAATGTGATAGCTAACTATGCAAGTTTAGTTTCCTCATTTGTGATCTGTTTCTCTTCCCAAATATTTTCACAGATAAACAGGTATATCTCCGGGTCCTCTAATGCTTCTCCTTTAAATTCTAGTAACCTAATGGTGGGATTGTTTCCTACCATCCTGAATGTTGAAGTAATACCTCTGCACTGTGTAGATACTTGACTAATGCTTCCTAAATGAGCTCCCCCAGTTGTTGTTCCTTGTGTATATGTACTTCTTGTTGTCTTCCTTCTCCCGAAATTTAGTTTTCTAAATGGTGGTGTTCTTCTTGGTGTGTTAGTCTCACATCGGTTTATGGGTTCCACACTGACATAAATATGGATAGGATTGCTTACTTATATTCTCGATCTTGGACCTCTCGTCTTCCTCTCATATGTCAAGCACAGGATTTCCTCAATCTGCTCCACAGCCAGGAGATCCTCTGCCTCCTCTTCATCACTTTCCAAGCCTTCCCTCATGGCTATGGATCTCTTCTTGGTGTTCACCTTGTATTGGTAGGGTACTCCATTACACATCTTTCCAGATGTCGCCATGATCCACTTGATCTAGTCATCGTCCATCATGATTGGGTCCAAGGCCTCCTCCTTATTTCCTTTATCTCCTTCTCCTTCCATTTCTCTTTTTCTTGTTAGTGCTTCCCCTCTTCCCCCATGCACGCATGGAAGTTTAGTTATATGACTCCATTGTCATTACACTTTTTTTATATAGCAATATATTAATGGAAGTATATAATGATCTAAGATATCTTCCTCGAGGTCCCTTCAATATTTCTTGTTCAACTGTGTTGTACGACTTTGTCGTATCTACTACAAACTCTGTGATAAATCCAACAATAATGTTGTCTAACCAAAAATCTACTGCGCACGTGAATTTATTATCAACACATTGTAGTTGTGCAATTTCTTTAGGATTTCACTCCAGTTGTCGGATCCGATTCATCAGATGGTTTTTTTTCAATCTTTTGATCCACTCCTGCAATATGTGTGGGAAATCACGGAAAAATACTTCATTCAAGTCGTTGAATGCGTACTTGTCCAGATACTTGCACGGTGTTAACTTTGGGTTTCTGTTATCTTTATGTGAAAACTCTAGTTACTTTGTCTTCAGCCAGCTCTCTATCTCTTCCTTTGTGGGATTCCATGGTCTCAACATCCCCTTTTAGCTTCACATTTTTTCACCTTCTTGTCGTCTGATCCGGTCTTATTTTAACACGTCTTCCGCAGATCTCATATGCTCAATCCCCTTGCCTTTCAATCAGTCAGCAATGGATGCATTTGTAGGTTTTCCTATTTCCTTTTATCCATTTACCATTACAGATTGAACTCGGTTCATAACCAAGAAGCTTCCCAGCAAAATCCCTTAAAGACTATTGGCCCCTCTAGTCACCCAGAAGGCAATGCAGTACACGGAGTGTACTACACAGTCTCACCCAAGATATCTCTATGGGTGGCTGCAATACTCAGGTTTTTTCAACCTAAGACTAAGCGAGATCTGTTCTTGTGCATCGCAACCTTTATTTAGTCCATTAAACATCCTGTTATAACATTTATTTTATGCATGCATGTAAAATACCATATCTACTTAATAACTTCATTCATTCAACATTCATCAACTAATCAAACACAAAGACACATTCATTCAATACCACAACACAGTGTTACCATGGTTCACCCCCTCTTGGGTTACATCCACAAAGATCTGGCTCTCAGGATTTTATTATGGTTTAGAAAGATATCACACCACATGTGTTTACAATCTTAGTTCTCCCTTTTCCACACTAGCTCCTTGATCCCTGTGAGGCTGACTAGATTGCACCAGGATCCTCAGCCTACAATCTAACCCTCAAGATCGAGTCGCTCATTCCTTCCTTCGCTCACTAGCTTAATGATTCATACAATTCTTACAGTATTATTCCTCTCTCTCTCCCTCTCTCTCCCTCTCTCTTTCTCTCCTAAGTACTACTTATTTATATTTTTGGCTCACTAGCCATTACAATGTCTTACAAAAACCCTAACCCTAGCATCGTTAGGTCTTCCATGCATGCGTGTGTGTTTCTTTTCCTTCCAGTTGTATCTTTCTTCTTGCATGCCTTTCTTCCAAAAATAGCTTTTATTTCTGATTCGACCTACTTCCAACAGTACCTAACATGGCCTTATTTTTCGGGACCCATCCATCATGTACACCCTAGTAGTGTTCAAGGGGGGTGTTGGAGATATTACACACTCACCTATAATTATTTTCCTAAATTTTGATAGTCCAATATTGAGAACTCTTCCTTAGATGAGAATATTCTCTCTAGAGAATATTCCCCTACAAAATATGATGTTCCTCTTCAGTTTAGAGTCATTTACACTTAATTAGACTAGTGGAATTCGTGCTTCGGTTAAATGATGACTGCATGGATCAGTTAACTAGGACTAGGTGGTAGTTCACTCCAAATGTTTGTCGGTGAGTGTCTAGATCTCTCTAGATTACTACTATGGCACATTAGTTATGCATGTAGCCTATATCTATTGCAAATTATTCACTCTTTGAGTGTGGAATATAATTAATACAATTCTTTGATTCTCTCTCTCGTTTCCGTCTTTTCTTATTTGTTCTGCAAACTATGTATGTCCTTTTCTAGTTAGATCTTATATGTGCAGGTTCATTCACATTTACAAAATACCCCAAAGAAATCTACTCTGATACCAAAATGATTTGTAAATGGTAATGGATATTCCACCATAATAACTCATCACAATATATGTTACAATATTATGAAATATTCTATTATTCAATTTACTTCTGTAGATCGCATATTTATTATTACTAGATTAATGCTCAAATTTATGGAAATAACTAAACTTTGAAGAAGAAAGAAAAATAAAATGACCTCACCAATCACATAAATGAACACAATATGTGACTTGGGAAACCCTATACGAGAGAAAACCCTGCTAAAAGGTGAGGCCTATGATTTACTGTTTCTTTTCTTCAGTTATGAAAATGAAAATACAAAGAAAGGGTCAATGTGGAGTTTCCTTTGACACTATGGAATGAATGGATGATATGTATCTTATGCCTCCTATGTTATGAACTCGAATCCCACTCCTAGATTCTCTACTCAACTATAGAATAAGTACAATGCTAAAAGGATGAAACCCCATCTCTTCATAATGGTCAAGTATTTAACATATCCTAACAGACATCTAGGGTTAGGGTTTTTACATGCCTCAAACTTCAAATACTATTAAGGTTTAGGACCTTTTAGAATATTGTTGAAATTCCACACGTGACTAGCCCCACATGTGTGAGTAAAGGGGTTGGCATGAAATCCATTGGGTACCATGGTGGTCAACAAGGTAGGTGAACTTGTGGAAGACATACTTCCACATGCAAAGCATAATTATAGTGATTTTCACATGGTTGGAAATCCCTTGGTGTGTACAATAGCGTTGAATGGACATGATCTATTCTCACAAATTTTTTATCCCAAAAGTGTCATTTGATGCCCCAAAATGGATTTCAAAGGTTTTGGACCCCAAATCTCCAAACTGGGACTACTACTAAAATGGGCCCTACAAGTTGTCTCCTCCATTGTTTTTGCTAGAAAGTTCCAAGATATATGAAAAATTATACAATGATCCATTCTAGATCACTATGAGATTGAGGATTAATATCCTCACCCAAACTAAAAAAAACTAGCATTCTTATCTTATAATATGATTTCAATTTATTTTCTTTTCAAATAGGTTCAATTGACACAGGGACCGTAACAATTCTATGCATTTATAATCATACAACCACTATCACTCAAGATGAAACATATCCACATAAATAAATGTTTTGTTTGAGTTTCTCTTTCTAGTGACGATGGGAGAACTTGCTCACCAATAAAATGACATCTTCATTATTTCTCAAATCTACTCTCTTTTTCTATTAATGGATGGAAGGACAATTCATGACAAAGGTGAAGGAGTTCTACTTGAAGAAGAACATGAAGGTGTATTTGTTCCACCAAAGCAACTCATGTTTTTTTCATTTAACAAAACCAAATGCCCCTCAACCATATAAAAGAATCCATGAGAAGCCTCATCATTCTCACAACAATATGAAAATAAATGCAAGAAATAGAGGATGAATGATGTAGGAGCATCGTAAACAGTCAAGCGAGTGTGGAGGTGAAAGACAGCTAGAAAGCGAAACACGCATTTTTCACATTTTGAAATGTTTTGAAAGTTTAAGGGAGCGGATATAAATGTAATAGCTAGAAGCGTATTTGCATTTATGTCTGGATGTTGAAAACAAATTGTGAGTGATTTTATCTCATCTGTCAATGTAAAAGACATTTAATCCCAGATAATGAAAGTAGGTAGGTTTTAATTAATAGATTAGATAGTTTAGAGAGTAGGAGGGAAAACGGATATAAACACCCTCACCATTGTAGTATTGTACCATTAGCATAGAAAAGAAGAGGAGAGTTGTAGCAGAGAGTTGAAAGGAAAAGTCCATGTATAGGAGCTTTGAATTAATATATGAAGCTTTGAATCAGATTTCATGGTGTTATGGTGTTCTCTGTTTATACATGGTGAATGGTATGCTTACAGTTGTTTTAATCTCTCTGTTATGTATTTTCTTCAATACTGTGTTGAATGTATGACTTTATATTGAATGTTTGAATTCAAAGAGAGAGAGAATGAGTTTCAATTGTTTCTCTTCCTGAGTGAGAGAAGTTCTTACAAGAAGTGCAGTGAAGCATCCGCAAGGTGTGTGTTGACGAAGTTCTGAGTCGTATCTCAGAAAGCTCAGGAAGGATACCATTGTTCTCATTCCAGCAGAAGTGCAGGTGAAGCACAAAGCCCGTGCAAGGAGTGCGCAGGCATTGAAAGTCTTAGGACTTATCAACTAAGGGAAGGATTTGAGGATTGTTGTTGCAGAGAGTGCACAGAGTTGAGAGATCAAATACCTAGAAGTATTTGAACGATTGTTGCAAGGAGTGTGTGCAGGAGTCCCTTTAGAGACTCGAGTTTACAAGTTAAAGCTCAGAAGGGATAACACCTTTGAACACTTCAAAGGAAGATGGAGATCAAAACACTTCAAGGGAAGGACGTTTGTTGTTTCATAGAGATTCTCGAGGAAGAAATCAAACGGTCTAAATTCTCCATGGAGAACTTGCGAAGCCGTGAGGACTGTAGGATCCAGAGAAGTTGCAGGGTGGTTAGAGGTAGGTGAACTCATCACTCTAGGATCCAGAATCAACGTGGACCATTGACCATGCTTTGCATAAACCGTCAGATCATATCGGTATCTCAGGGATCCTGACTATGAAGAGTGGAGCATAGAGGAACGAAAGTCTCGAAGTCACAAGTCATGATAGAAATCTCCGTGGAGTTTCAAAATTTTGGCATTTCACTTGTCGGAAAGCAGAGGAGGAAGCATTTAGGATCGAGAGCTTCAATCTTGCGAGAAGTGAAGGGAGAGATCTAGAACATGGATCAAAGCCGTAGGAGAACCGTCAGATATGAATCTACGTGGAATATCGCATATCATGAATAAGGAGGGAAGACCAAATCCTTTGGTTGCGCAGATTTCAGAATAGAGAGAAGAAGGAGAAACCTCTTCGCTATATCACGTATCAGGATCTTGGAGGTTGAAAGAAGTCAGTTTCAATTGCAAAAGTCAGGAGCTTGCGAGTTGCGAGGGCTCATGCAACATGTGGCACATCCGCTTGGTAGGACCCGCGTGGTTGACAGGTGGCATGAGAATAAGACGCCTGGAGAGAGGAAGGAGTAGTCATAGGTGGTGGACGCATGTCATTCAAAAAGGGATTCAACACCCTAGTTGACTTCTTGTGCTCCGGGATCTCGTAAGAAAGAAGCACAAGGGTTCAACATTAGAAGTCGCGAAGTTGTGAGTTCCGAGGGTCACTAAAGAAGTCAAACCTTCATTGGCTTTTGCATCTCGGAATCTCGTAAAAGGAGGGCCCATAAATTCAACCATTCAACTCGCGAACATGTGAGTTGCGAGAGAGACTAGCATTTAGCTCTAGCCGGTGGTTACGCGTGGAGGGTGCTAATAAGAAAGAGCCATACCCATCGCATCTTGGGTATCGGCGTTAGGAGAGGAGAAATCGAGGGTCTTCAACCCACAAACACACAAGTTGCAAAAGGCGCTTGCGCAAGGACCTATGGATCAAAATTGTTAAAGGTTTCTGTCGGAAGCCAAAGAAGACACTTCGGCTTAAGGAGAATTTAGAACGATCCTACATGGATCTTGGCCCAAGGGTCGGGGTCTGCGTTAAGTGGTATTAGAGCTTGACTCTATTTGTATATTGAAAATAGAGGGAGCGAGAGGAGAAAGAGTACTCTGATACACATCAGAGCTGTAGAACGAAGTCTTTGCTTTCTGTAGCAGAGAGAACAGGGGAATATTTCTCAGCCATGTCACCGAGAAGAAGAGAAAGGCCAGTGGCAATGCCTGATCCAGCAGTGGAGAGGGAAATGTGTGAACTATGTGCCAAGCTTGATTCCATGGAGACAACATAGAGGCGCACAGTCGACACTAGGGATATCAGTGAGGCTAACAGTGAAAATGAAGCTGGACACGAAGAAGAAGTTGCAGTCGAAGATGCTGTAGATGAACGCCTATTCAGGGCTATTGCAAGGATAGGTGCTAGAGAAAAAATGGACATTCCAGTATACGAAGGAAACCTGGATGTTGAAGAGATTCTAGACTGGATTAGAGCTCTGGATAAATACTTTGACTATGAGGATGTCGAGGAAGATAAGAAGGTCAAACATGTTGTCACTAGACTTAAAGGGCATGCAGCACTATGGTGGGATGAACTGCAGGCTGACAGACACTGCAAAGGCAAGCAGAAAATCAAAAGTTGGGATAGGATGGTTGTGAAGATGAAAGCCAAATTCATACCCAAGGATTATCAAATCACTCTATTTCGGAGGATGTAGAATTTGAGACAGAAGTTGATGTCAGTGAAAGAATATAATGAAGAATTCTACAAGATAAACATCAGGGCAGGTCATCGAGAAAGCGATGATGAAAAGTTTTCTAGGTACATGAATGGTCTGAGATATGAAATTCAAGATGAGATGAGCATGATGATCATTCGAAATGTGGAAGATGCTTATCAGATGGCTCTGAAAGATGAAGAGAATTTGAGTGGAAAGCAAGTTCAAAGAGGCCGAGGCAGAAGTCAAGCCAGAGGCAAGACAATTGCCCAAGACAGAACTCAGAAACCTAAAGAAGAAAGGAAGAAACCTCAACCTCAACATGAGAGAGTAGGAATCTCACAGAGAGGGTAGTATGTTGATAGAAATACTTTTCCTCGAGCTAGAGGAAGAGGAAGAGGCCGAGGAGGTGAAGTGAAATGTTTTGTCTGTGGGAAAAATGGACATAAATCTTATGAGTGTCCAGAAAAGAAGAAATATGGTGGTGAAACTCACATTGCCGAAGCTCAAGGATGGAATGTTGAGGCAGAAGATGCTGAGGGCGGAAGATCCTTAATGATGAAGAAAGTTCTCTTAACGCCAGAAAAGGAGGCAAAGAACCCAGCCCAAAGAAACAATCTGTTTCGGACTGCTTGCAAAACAAAAGACAGAGTATGCAAAGTCATCGTGGACAGTGGTAGCACAGACAATTTTGTTTCTATAGAGATGGTGGAAAAGTTGGAGCTGGAGACTATCGTACATCCAAGCCCATACAGAGTTTCATGGCTATAAAAAGGACATCAGATAAATGTCACTAAACAATGTTTAGTTGAATTTAAAATAGGAGGATATAAGGATGAAATATTATGTGATGTCATTCCCATGGATGTTTGTCATCTATTGTTGGGTAGACCGTGGCAATATGACATAAATGTGGTTCATGATGGGAGAAAGAACACATACACCCTGGATAAGAATGGGAGGACTCACATGTTGTTGCCAATTAAAGATAAAGAGGTGAGACCAGAGGTGAGAAAAAATGTACTTCTCATGAGTGGGAAGGAACTTCTTAAGGAGGTTAAGAAGAAGAAAGACACACAATTTATTGTGGTCAAGAAGCCTAGAATTGTTTTGACCAATACAAGGATAGATGATTTACCAGAAGAAATCCAGGAGTTGCTCGAAGAGTTTGCTGATATAGTAGTGGACGAACTACCTCATTCATTACCACCTATCAGGAGTATAATCCATCACATCGATCTTATACTTGGAGCTAGTTTACCAAACAAAGCCACGTATAGGTTGACACCGCAGGAGAATGAAGAAGTCAAGAGACAGGTCCAGGACTTAATGGACAAAGGATTGGTTAGAGAGAGCTTGAGTCCATGCGATGTTCCAACAATGCTTAGCCCAAAGAAAGATGGAGGTTGGAGGATGTGTACAGACTCAAGGGCGATCAATAAGATCACCATCAGATATAGATTTCCATTGCCAAGGATGGACGATTTGATGGATTGCTTGAGTAAAGAAAGATTTTTTTCAAAGATTGATTTGAAAAGCGGATATCATCAAATTCACATGAGAGAAGGTGATGAATGGAAGATAGCATTCAAGACGAATGAGGGGCTATACGAATGGCTTGTCATGCCAGTTGGCTTAACAAATGCACCTAGTAATTTCATGAGGTTGATGAACGAAATCCTGAAGGATTTCATAGGGAAATTGGTCATTGTATATCTTGACGATATATTAATTTTCAGCAAGACGGAAGCAGAGCACTTAAAGCATTTAGCTGCAATGATGAGGAGGTTACAGCAAGAGAAATTGTTGATAAATATGAAGAAATCATCATTTATGAGGACCAAACTCATTTATTTGGGTTTTGTTATCTCTACAAATGAGCTGAAGATGGATCTGGAAAAGGTGAATGCAATCAAGAATTGGCCATCACCGAAAAGTGTTTGAAGTTCGAAGCTTCCATGGTTTGACAAGTTTCTATAGGAAATTCATCCGAAATTTCAGTGGAATTAGTGCACTGATGATGGATATGGTGAAGAAAAACCACAAATCTTTTCACTGGATAGAGGAAGTAGAGAAGAGTTTCAATCTGATGAAGAGGAAGATCACTGAGAAGCCAATTTTGGTTTTGCTAGATTTCAGCAAGACATTTCAGGTCAAGTGTGACGCGAGTGGGTTTGCAATTGGAGCGGTCTTGAGCCAAGATGATAGGTCGGTTGCATACTTCAGCGAAAAATCGAATGAAGCAAAGATCAAATACTCAACAAATGGCAAAGAATTGTATGCAGTCATACAAGTGTTGAAGAAATGGAGACATTATTTGGTTCCTAAAGAGTTTGTTTTGTACGGCGATAGTCACGCTTTGCAATTCGTGACTTAGCAGGACAAGTTGAACCAAAAGCATACTAAATGGGTTGAATACATGCAGAATTTTACTTTTGTGATTAAGCATATTTTTGGAACTTCTAACAAAGTTGTTGATGCTTTGAGCAGGAAATGTTTGTTTATGTAGGAATTCAGAGTCAAAACTTTGGGTTTTGATAACCTCAAAGAAATATATAGAGATGACCCAGATTTTAAGGAAGCGTATGAGGCATATGAGAATCCAGTTCTTAGGGACAGAACCCAATGGACCGAATATATGATCCAGGATGAATTATTATTCAGGGGCAATCAGTTATGTATTCCAAAATGCTCCATGAGGGAGAACCTATTGAAAGAAAAACACAATGGAGGATTGGCCAGACACTTCAGTCATGATAAGACGTTCTCAAAATTGAATGGCTCATATTTTTGGCTAGGGATGAGGACAGATGTCAAGAAATTTGTGGACAGATGCAGAATTTGTCAGCACACAAAAGGAAAAAGATAGAACACAGGGTCATACCAGCCATTACCCATACCAGAAAGGTCGTGGGATGCAGTGAGCATGGATTTTATATTAGGACTGCCAAGGACACAAAGAGGATGTGATTCGATCTTTGTGGTAGTCGACAGATTTTCCAAGATGGCACATTTCATACCATGCCAGAAAACCAGTGACACAACTCATATTGCGAATCTGTTTTTCAAGGAAGTCATCAAACTTCATGGCTTGCCCAGGAGTATCATTTCTGATTGGGATACTAAGTTCGTGGGACATTTTTGGAGGACTTTATGGAAGAAGCTGGGGACAATTTTGTCATTTAGCTTAGTGTATCATCCTCATACGGATGGGCAAACAGAAGTTGTAAACAGGAGCTTAGGAGATTTGCTAAGGAGCCTAGTGACTGAACACCACAGTCAATGGGATCATATTCTACCACAGGTAGAATTTGCTTACAATGATTCAACCAATAGAAGCACAGGGTAGGGTCCATTCCAGATTGTATATGGAATGCAGCCAAGGGGAGTTTCTGAATTGAAAGGTTCAGAACAAGCTGAATTCAGAAGTGCTAGTGCAGAGGATTTTGCAAAATCAATGAAGGAGCTTCACAGCCGAGTCAAGGAGTGATTGCAGAGTTCAAGCCAAGAATACAAATGGAGAGCAGATCAACACAGGCGAGAACTTCAATTTGAAGTTAGTGATTTGATTCTTGCACATCTGAGGAAGGAGAGGTTTCCAAGGGGAACGTATAATAAGCTGAAGATGAAAAAGATTGGACCATGCAAGGTCATGAAGAAACTTGGGGCAAACGCATATGAGATTGAATTACTCGATGGGATCAAAATCTCACCGATATTCAATGTTGCGGATTTGTACCCTTACGGAGCTGAAGAAGAAGGGGCAGGAGATGAACAGAAAGAGATTCAATGGAACAAACAGATGCCTGTAGCTGAAAAGCCACAGATGGAAAGCATAAATGACAAGAGGATTAGCAAAAAGACCAGAAGGAAAGAGTATTTTGAATACTTGATCAAGTGGAAAGGACATCCAATTGAAGATGCCAGCTGGGAAGATGAAGTAGAAATTCAGAAGCATGGACAGACTGTGCAAGAGATCATGAACAGGAGTTTATGAAAATTTTCAAGCGTGGGAGTATGATGCAGGAGCATCGTAAACGATCAAGCGAGCGTGGAGCTGAAAGACGGCTAGAAAGCACAACACGCATTTTTCACGTTTTGAAATGTTTTGAAAGTTTAAGGGAGCAGATATAAATGTAATAGCTAGAAGCGTATTTGCATTTATGTCTGGCTATTGAAAACAGATTGTGAGTGATTTTCTCTTATCTGTCGATGTAAAAGGCATTTAATTCTAGTTAATGAAAGTAGGTAGGCTTGAATTAATAGATTAGACAGTTTAGAGAGTAGGAGGGAAAACAGATATAGACATCCTCACCATTGTATCATTGAAGTATTGTACCATTAGCATAGAAAAGAAGAGGAGAGTTGTAGCAGAGAGTTGAAAGGAGAAGTCCATGTACAGGAGCTTTGAATTAATATATGAAGCTTTGAATCAGATTTCATGGTGTTATGATATTTTATGTTTATACATGGTGAATGGTATGATTACAGTTGTTTTAATCTCTTTGTTATGTATTTGCTTTAATACTGTGTTGAATGTATGACTTTATGTTGAATGTTTGAAGTCAAAGAGAGAGAGAATGAGTTTCAATTGTTTCTCTTCCTAAGTGAGAAAAGTTCCTACAAGGAGTGTAGTGAAGCGTTTGCAAGGTGTGCGTTGATGAAGTTCTGAGTCGTATCTCAGAAAGCTCGGGAGGGATACTATTGTTCTCATTCCAGTAGAAGTGCAGGTGAAGCACAGAGGCCATGCAAGGAGTGCGCAGGCATTGGGAGTCTTAGGACTTATCAACTAAAGGAAGGATTTGAGCACTATTGTTGCAGAGAGTGCACAAAGTCGAGAGATCAAATACCCAGGAGTATTTGAACGATTTTTGCAAGGAGTGCGTGCAAGAGTCCCTTTAGAGACTCGAGTTTACAAGTTAAAGCTCAGAAGGGATAACACCTTTGAACACTTCAAAGGAATACAGAGATCGAAACACTTCAAGGGAAGGATGTTTGTTGTTTCACAGAGATTCTCGAGGAAGAAATCGAACAGTCGAAATTCTCCATGGAGAACTTATGAAGCCGCGAGGACTGTAGGATCCAGAGAAGTTGCAGGGTGGTTAGAGGCAGGTGAACTCATCACTCTAGGATCTAGAATCAACATGGATCATTGACCGTGCTTTGCGCAAACCTTCATATCATCTCAGTATCTCGGGGATCCTGACTGCAAAGAGTGGAGCATAGAGGAACGAAAGTCCCGAAGTCACAAGTCACGACAAAAATCTCCGTGGAGTTTCAAAATTTTGGCATTTCGCTTGTTGGAAAGAAGATGCAGTGTTTGGGATTGAGAGTTTCGAGCTTGTGAGAAGCGGAGGGAGAGATCTAGACCGTGGATCAAAGCCATAGGAGAACTATCAGATCTGAATCTGCATGGAATATCGCATATCGTGAATAAGTAGGGCAGACCAAATCCTTTGGTTTTGTGGATTCCCGAATAGCAAGAAATAGGAGCAACCTCTTCGCTATATCGCGTTTCGGGATCTCGAAGGTTGAAAGAAGTCAGTTTTGATTGCAAAAGTCGTGAGCTTGCGAGTTGCAAGGGCTCGTGCAACACGTGGCACATCCGTTTGGTGGGACCCGCGTGGTTGATAGGTGGCATGAGAATAAGATGCCCGAAGAGAGGAAGGAGTAGTGATAGGTGGTGGACGCGTGTCATTCGAAAAGGGAGTCAACACTCTGGTTGAATTCTTGTGCTTCTGGATCTCGTAAGAAAGAAGCACAAGGGTTCAACATCAGAAGTCGCGAAGTTGTGAGTTTTGAGGGTCGTTGAAGAAGTCAAACCTTTCTTGGCTTTCGCGTCTCAGAATCTCGTAAAAGGAGGGCCCATAGATTCAACCATTCAACTCGTGAACCTGGGAGTTGCAAGAGAGACTAGCATTTAGCTCTAGTCAGTGGTTATGTGTGGATGGCGCTAATAAGAAAGAGCCATACCCATCGCATCTCGGGTATCAGCGTTAGGAGAGGAGAAGTCGAGGGTCTTCAACCCACGAACACGCAAGTTGCGAAAGGCACTTGCGCAAGGACCTGTGGATCGAAATTGTTAAAGGTTTCAGCCGGAAGCCAAAGAAGTTTCTTCGGCTTAAGGAGAATTTAGAACGATCCTGCGTGGATCTTGGCCCGAGGGTCGGGGTCTGCATCAATGAATTACTTTAATTGCATTAGATACTACTAAAATTCTTGCCACATTTTGTAAGATGTTCCATGGATTGTGTGAGCATGTCAAGAAACTTACTAACATCATTGTTGAGCATATTACAAAGGCATTCAGTTCTTTGTCAAAGAAAAAAATGAGAAACGATCACCATGAGGAGTTAGTCTTACTTGTCAAGTTAAAATAAGGAGAACAAGTGCTTAAAATCACTATGGAGGATGTTTCTCTATATTTTCACATAACAACATTATCACTAACATGAAAACCATTCAAAAAACACCATTATACCTAAACACCATTATGCCTTAATATTGAATGTTGTTGAGCATATTGTAGAGGCATTCCAAGTCCTTGTTAATAACAGATGAGAGTATATCACCATGAGGAGTCATAATTTATTCTCGAGCTAAAATAAGGAGAACAAGGGCTTAGAATCACTATGGAATAAATTTCTCCATGACTTCACACACCAACATGACCACTAACATGAAACCACTATGCAAAAAATTTCTCCATGACTTCACACACCAACATGACCATTGACATGAAACCCATACACAAAACACCATTATGCCTTAATATTGTATCCATCTGTCATTCCCCTTCAAATTGCAACTAGGACATCCCTCTAATCCATTGCAAGAAAATAAATTATCAACAAGACCACAATCTAAGTGACAAGTAAATTAAAAAAAAAAAATGTTTAACTTCTCGAATTTTTACATTTTTATTTTTTCTTCACAAATACAACGAAAACCAGGGAAGATTGGTCATTTCAATCCTCTTAATCAATGTCAAAAACATGTTTTTCAAAAATATTATATTTTAATTTATTTAATTTAAAAACAAATTCAAACTTTGAAAAGAATGAAGCAAACTAATGCAAGGTAAAAGTGTTTTGGAAAAAAAAACATAAAAAGAAGTAATAAATATCCCTACATAAGTCAATATCTTCTTGATCTATAGATATTTACACTAAATCATGTATCCCTCTTGTCCAAAAATGTTTATAAAAGAACATGTATAATTTTGAGTTAAATTAATGAAGTCAAATACTAGGCTTTCGACATATTTGAGAATGTTTGTAAGAAGAACTATATGTAAGAAGAATTATATGTTTGTATGAGAGAGATAGGCGTTTTCAATGGAATTTAACATGCATGTAATTCAAAAATTTTGTATTTTAAAAATAGACATGTGTTGGAGACGGTAGGTTGAAGTGATGGAGGAGGAAGATATATTAGATTATTTGGAGGGGAGAACAAATTTATGAAGTTTTTTTTATAACAAGAGATGCGTTTATGTAGCAACGGAAGAGGTCTAAGGTTTTAAGTGTACGAGAGGATAAGGTGGTTGATGTGTGAAAAATCATAATTTTATGTCCTTTCCCAAACTCCTAGTTTTATAAGAGCTCCAAGTCCTTTGGGGATTTTGGGGATCACTTAAGTAGGACACAATATTATCAAGACTTTTGGTTTTAAGAAAAAGTGAAATTTTCCTTCCAATAATGTAGCGTTTCGTAGCCTTTAAACTTGAAACATAGTTAAGTATATAGAAAATATAATTGTAGAGAGCTAGATACTAGAGATAGTTAAAACGAAATATGAAAAATATACTCTTGTATTATGATAATTAGAAGAAAGAAAACGATGTTCGCTTACCTCTTAAGGTGAGGCAATCGTTTATTGAGCACAAATCTAGAAACAACAATACACAACAAAACATTCTATATCCTCCGATATCATTAAATAGATTCTCAATAGAAAAACCCTAATTATTTATGGTCCTATAATTAATGGGTACCAACTACCTAATGGGCCTTATAAAGTGAACCATTTTACATTAAATAACTATCCACTACCATCTAATGGGTCTTATTCAAAAAAATGACCACATACATCAATTAACTAACTCCTAGGTAGCATAAAGTAGGGAGGTTAGGGTAGGACCATAGCATGTCCATCCCCTTCAAAAGTGATGTTGTCCTCAAGGGTGGAGATGATAAAATTGCTACAAAATCACTGTCGGTTTCCATGTGGAATCTTCAAGGCTGCATATATTTCCACTGGATCAGTGATTCTCAAACCATGCACTAGCATAATTAGCATTCTCTATTATCCATTACTACTTATGGGTAGAGTCAAATGGAACCTTCTTCATCAAAGTTATAGTAAGTTGGTTTTCACATTGTAATATGATCCTATGACCTTCTTTAGACAAGACACATGAAATATTGGATGAATCTCTGATGCAGGAGCATCACTCACTCATCAAGCGAGCCAGCACATCAAGCAGAAAAGACAGTTGGACAGCGCCTACAAGTTTTGAAATGCTTTGGAAGTTGTCGCGCCGCTCTTTATTGAAGTCAGTCATAAAGAAGTGAACTTGTATTGTAAAGAGGACCTTGAGCCTTTAAGCTCTCGTCCTTAGTAGATAGGAAGGCATTTAATAGGTTTAATGCTGTTAGATAGGAATTTAATTGTAGATTTGATAGTTTCAGTTTTCGAGAGGGAAAACGGATATAGACACCCTCCTTTGTACATTGTAACGGATCGAGATCATTAGAGATCATTCATTCAGGAGAAAAGAAGGGAAGAGCAAGCAGAGAACTTGGGGAGAACACTCATGTACAGATTGAATTAATAGAAGAGAGCCTTTGATTCAATCTCATGACTGGTGTTGTTTCTCTGTGTATGTTGTTTATGTGCTCATGAATGTTTGTTTTCATTGTATGCATTTGCTTTGAATATGTTGTGCATGTGATTTCAGAGGTTTAACTAAAGCCTGAGAGAGAGGAGAATAAGATTCAATTGTTTCTCTGTCTGAGCCAGGAGATTCCTGCATAGAGTGCAGTCGAATTCGTCCGCATAGAGTGCATTGACGAGGCTAGACAATTAAACCCTTATTCTCACTCTTTTAGAAGTTGGTGCAGGTTGGTAGAGTCGTGTGAGGTGTGCGCAGGCTAGACAGAGTCTCGGAGTTGTGATTCCGAGCAAAGAGAACTAAGACCGCTGCTGCAGGTCAGTGGGCAGAGTCAAGAATCTCAACAGTGAGAAGATGTTGAGAGTTCGCTGCAAGGAGTGCAACAAGTTCTCACAAGGACTTGTGAAGTCAAAAACAAGCTCAGAAGGGATAGGCCTATAAGTTTGTTGAAGCCTAAGCACCGACATTGTCATGGAAAATCCCGAGAGAAGCTCCACAGGTTGGCAAGTGGTTGAACCAGTTCTCACAGAGGGAGCGTTTAGTTCATTTCACCGAAAATAGCAAAGGAAGGATGAACGATTGAAATCCCCTGGAGAGATTTCATGAGGACCCGAGGGCCGTCAGATCTTGCCAAAGTGCACGGGGATTACAGTACGAGTCTTTAGAAGTTCGAAGCTTAGGAGGAAGCAGTGTCGTCGATCTGGGTTCATAGGGACCATCAGATCTGCACGTGCCATCGCATATCGGCATATCGCGAGTTGGAGCCCCAAGCTGCTGGAGCGAGTGTAGCGATATCGTGAATAGCGATACTCCGACAAGTTCTGAACCGTCAATCATGGGAACACGTGTCAAAGTATCCCTATATCTCGGGGTTCGGAGAATAGGGATTCTCGACGACAGGGAACGCTTGCATCTTGGATTCGCGATCTGCGAAATTTCGACGTGACGTGGCAGCGTGGGACCACAGGCGCTAGTGGAGTATAGGTGGCACCATTTCGGGAATTGGGGAAAGGTGAGGCCCAAGCCCATCAACATCCGGACTCGTGATCCCACGAGTTCCGAGCTCCCGATAGAAGGATAGAAGGTGGATGATTCAAGCCCGCACGTGCATCAGAGAATCGGTACATCGGGGTTCGGGGATTGTAGTTTCAATTTGTTAACATCTCGGATAGCGATTTCCCGACAAAGAAACCTCCGATAGAAAGGGGGGGAAGAAATTCAGTGATTGACCCATATCGGGATTCGGGGAATCGTAAGGCATAGAGCGCGTGACTACAGAATTCGCAAAATCGCGAATTCTGATTTCCATATTTGGAAGGGAGATTTGTGGAGAGTTGATGTGGGTAAAGGACTTCCGACGAGGAAGTTGAAGGGCATTTTAGCTCTTCGGGCCAAAGACAGAGAAGGTCCTGGTGATCACGACCGTTCTCCGAGTAGCGGGGAGGGTTGCGTCAGGGTGGTATCAGAGCCCGGAATAGTTCTTTGCTTTCTATAGCAGAGAAGGTGAAGGAGTAAATACACCATGCCACCCAGAAGGGAAAGGCAATCACCTGGTCCAGAGGACAGGGATGCGCGAAGAAGAGGACGGCCAGCAGGAAATCCAGAAATGGAACGCCAAATGAGAGATCTCCGAGCAAGGCTTGAGGAGATGGAGACAGCACAGAGATGCGGAATTGGTGCAGGGGATCTTAGTGATTTCGAAGTAGAAGAGGAAGCTGGACATGAAGAAGAAGTCATAGCAGAGGACGCCTTAACAGATCGATTGATCAAAGCCATTTCCAGGATGAGTTCCAAGATAAAAATGGATATTCCAGCGTATGAAGGAAGCTTGGATGCAGAAGAGTTGCTGGATTGGATCTGAGCTCTTGACACCTACTTCGACTACAAAGATATCGAAGAGGATAAGAAGGTAAGGCAGGCGGTTACTAAGTTGAAGGGACACGTAGCATTATGGTGGGACGAGCTACAGGCAGATAGATGTTCCAAGGGCAAACAGAAGATCAAGAGCTGGGACAGGATGATCGCGAAGATGAAAGCGAAATTCATCCTGAGAGATTATCAGATCACACTGTTCAGACGAATGTAGAACCTGAGGCAAAAGTTGATGATGGTGAAAGAGTACACCGAAGAATTCTATCGACTGAACATCAGAGTAGGTCATCGGGAGAGCGATGATGAGAAGGTGGCGAGATACCTAAATGGATTAAGGTATGACATTTAGGATGAGTTAAGCATGCTAACCATCGGAACGGTGGAAGATGCTTACCAATTGGATCTGAAAGCCGAGGAGAAGCTGAGCCGCAAGCAAGGTCAGCGAGGGCGAGGCAGAAGTTAGCCCAAAGGCAAGGCAATTGCCCTGGACAAATATCAGAAGCCCAAGGAGGAATGGAAGAAACCTTAGGGTAAGGTTGAGAGAGGTGGAACCTCACAGCAAGGACAGCCACCGGTTGAACAGAGAAGACAACAAGATGATCAGCGGGGAGATTACGCTGATGCAAACACTCTTCCTCGTACTAGGGGTCTAGGTAGAGGAAGAGGAGGAGTGATCACATGTTTTACATGTGGGAAGAATGGGCACAAGTCATTCGAGTGTCCAGAGAAAAAGAAAGACACTGGGGAAGCTCACATCACTGAGGCGCAGAGGCGTGATGTTGAGAACGAAGATGAAGACAGCGAAAGATTGCTTGGGATGCATAAAGTTCTTTTGACACCTGAGAAAGAGGCGGAGGACACAACTCAGAGAAGCAGACTGTTCAGAACCGCATGCACAGCCAAGGATAGAAAGTGCAAGGTCATTGTAGACAGCGGGAGCACAGACAATCTCGTTTTGACCGAGATGGTGGAAAAATTGGAGCTAGAGACAACAGATCACCCGAGTCCATATAAAGTATCATGGCTGCAGAAAGGACATCAGGTGAGTGTCACTAAACAGTGCTTGGTTGAATTCAAAATAGGTGGGTATAAGGATAAAATACGGTGTGATGTTATTCCCATGGATGTATGTCATGTATTGCTGGGTAGACCATGGCAATATGACAGAAATGTGGTTCATGATGGAAGGATGAACACATACACCTTAGAGAAGGATGGGAGAACACATAGATTTCTTTCGATAAAGGACAAGGAGATGAAACCGGGAGTGAGCAATACAATACTTCTCATGAGTGGGAAGGAGCTTCTCACAGAGATGGAGAAGAAAGAAGATCCACAATTCTTTGTGGTCAGGAAACCGAGAATTGTCCTGACTAGCACAAGAGTGGACGACTTGCCAGATGAGATTCAGGAACTACTGGGAGAGTTGGCTGATATCATCGTGGACGAATTACCTCGTTCATTGCCATCGATGAGGAGTGTGAGTCATCACATCGATCTCATACCCGGAGCTAGTTTTCCAAATAAGGCTGCGTACAGGTTGACGCCGCAGGAAAATGAGGAGGTCAAAAGACAGGTACAGGAGTTGTTGGATAAAGGACTGGTCAGGGAGAGTCTAAGTCCATGTGTTGTTCCAACGGTACTAAGTCCGAAAAAAGATGGAGGCTGGAGGATGTGTACTGACTTCAGAGAAACAAACAAAATCACCATCAGGTACAGGTTTCCACTGCCGAGAATGGATGATCTGATGGATTGCCTGAGTGGGGCAAATTATTTTTCAAAAATTGATCTCAAGAGCGGATATCACCAGATTTGCATGAGAGAGGGTGATGAATGGAAAATGGCATTCAATACAAACGAAGGTTTGTACGAATGGTTGCTCATGCCGTTTGGTTTGACAAATGCGCCGAGCACATTTATGAGGCTGATGAATGAAGTCCTGAGGGAATTCATCGGGAAGTTTGTAGTCGTATATCTGGATGATATATTAATTTACAGTAAGACTAAGGCTGAGCATTTGAAGCATCTAGCCATTGTGATGAGAATATTGCAGCAGGAGAAGCTATTGGTCAACATGAAGAAGTGTTCCTTCATGAAAACAGAACTCATTTATTTGGGTTTTGTCATATCAGCGAATGAGTTGAAGATGGATCCTGAAAAGGTGGTAGTGATCAAGAATTGGCCATCACCCAGAAATGTTTTCGAGGTGAGAAGTTTCCATGGCTTGGCTAGTTTCTACAGGAAATTCATTAGGAATTTTAGTGGAATTAGCGCCGCGATGATGGACACAGTGAAAAAGCGACATAAGACTTTTCACTGGACAGCAGAAGCAGAAAAGAGCTTCAATCTGTTGAAGCGGAAGATCACAGAACAACCAGTGTTGGTGCTGCCAGACTTCAAGAAGACCTTCCAAGTGAAATGTGATGCCAGTGGGTATCACATAGGAGGGGTCTTGAGTTAGGATGACAGGCCTGTTGCATATTTCAGTGAGAAGCTAGATGACGCAAAGCTGAAATACTCCACATATGATAAAGAGTTTTATGCCATTATACAGGCATTCAAGAAGTGGAGGCATTACTTGATCCCGAAAGAATTTGTGCTATACAGTGATAATCATGCATTGCATTTTGTGAGTCAACAAGATAAGTTGAACCAGAAGCATGCAAAATGGGTAGAGTATATGCAGAATTTTACATTTGTAATTAAACACATTTCAGGGACTGCTAACAAAGTGGTTGATGCTTTGAGCAGGAAATGCTTGTTGTTGCAGGAGTTCCGAGTCAAGACATTGGGTTTTGAGAGCCTGAAGGACATGTATGCTGGAGATGTAGATTTCGGGGAAGCTTATGAAGCAACTGAGAATCTGGTTCTCAGAGATCGGACCCCATGGATAGACCACCTAGTCCAGGAGGGATTGTTGTTTAAAGGCAATCAGCTATGCATTCCGAATTGCTCCATGAGGGAGAATTTGGTGAAGGAAAAGCACAGCGGAGGCTTAGCAGGTCATTTTGGACATGACAAAACATTCGCGAAGCTGAGCGAATCGTATTTTTGGCTAGGGATGCGAGCAGATGTCAAATGATTTGTTGACAGATGCAGAATATGTCAACATTCGAAGGGCCAAAAGCAGAATGCAGGTTTTTATCAGCCATTGCCCATACCTGAGAGGCCATGGGAAGCGATGAGCATGGATTTTGTATTAGGTTTTTCGAGGACGCAGAGGGGGGTTGATTCCATCTTCATGGTGGTAGACCGGTTTTCGAAGATGACACATTTTATTCCGTGTCAGAAGACCAGCGATGCGACACACATCGCAAATTTGTTTTTCAAAGAAATCGTCAGACTGCATGGATTGCCGAGAAGCATAGTCTCGGACAGGGATACAAAGTTCATGGGTCATTTTTGGAGGACGCTATGGAAGAAGCTGGGAACTAATTTGGCTTTTAGTTCAGCATATCATCCGCAGACGGATGGGCAAACATAGGTGGTCAATAGAAGTCTGGGAGACTTGCTGAGGAGCTTGGTGATCGAGCACCATAGCAGCTGGGACAACATTTTTCCACAAGCCGAGTGTGCCTACAATGATTCAATGAATCGGAGTACAGAAAAAATCCCATTTCAAATTGTGTATGGGACACAACCGAGGGGAGTTTCTGAACTCAGGGAGTCAGAACGGGCTGAAACTAGCAGCGCAAGCATAAAGGAATTCATTGAGGCGATGGAGGAACTTCACACGAAGGTGAAGCAGCGATTACAAGACTCCAATCAGGAGTATAAGCGCAGAGCCGATCAGCGGAAGAGACAACTTCAGTTTGAAGTTGATGATATGGTTCTAGCGCACTTAAGGAAGGAAAGGTTCCCAAGGGGAACATACAACAAGCTCAAAATGAAAAAGATCGGGCCATGCAGAGTCGTGAGAAAATTTGGAGAAAATGCTTACGAGCTTGAGTTGTCGGAAGGCATCGGGATATCTCCGATATTCAATGTTTCGGATTTATACCCATACAGGGCTGGAGAAGCAGAGACTGCAACTGAGGAACCAGTGATCCACTGGCAGAAGAAATTACCAGTTGCACAGAAGTCACAGATGGAGTGCATACTGGACAAGCGAATGGGAAAGAAGACCAGGCGAAAGCAGTATTTTGAATACCTGGTAAAATGGAAGAATCACCCAGTGGAGGATGCCAGCTGGGAGACAGAAGCAGTAATTCGGAAACATGGGCAAACGTGCAGGAGATCATGGACAAGAGCCCATGAAATTTTTCAAGCTGAGGACTATGATGCAGGAGCATCACTCACTCATCAAGCAAGCCAGCACATCAAGTAGAAAAGACAGTTGGACAGCGCCTACAAGTTTTGAAATGCTTTGGAAGTTGTCACGCCGCTCTTTATTGAAGTCAGACATAAAGAAGCGCACTTGTATTGTAAAGAGGACCTTGAGCCTTTAAGCTCTCGTCCTTAGTAGATAGGAAGGCCTTTAATAGGTTTAATGCTGTTAGATAGGAATTAAATTGTAGATTTGATAGTTTCAGTTTTCGAGAGGGAAAACGGATATAGACCCCTCCTTTGTACATTGTAACGGATCGAGATCATTAGAGATCATTCATTCAGGAGAAAAGAAGGGAAGAGCAAGCAGAGAACTTGGGGAGAACACTCATGTACAGATTGAATTAATAGAAGAGAGCCTTTGATTCAATCCCATGACTGGTGTTGTTTCTCTGTGTACGTTGTTTATGTGCTCATGAATGTTTGTTTTCATTGTATGCATTTGCTTTGAATATGTTGTGCATGTGATTTCAGAGGTTTAACTGAAGCCTGAGAGAGAGGAGAATAAGTTTCAATTGTTTCTCTGTCTGAGCCAGGAGATTCCTACATAGAGTGCAGTCGAATTCGTCCACATAGAGTGCGTTGATGAGGCTAGACAGTTAAACCCTTATTCTCACTCTTTTAGAAGTTGGTGCAGGTTGGTAGAGCCGTGCGAGGTGTGCGCAAGCTAGACAGAGTCTCGGAGTTGTGATTCTGAGAAAAGAGAACTAAGACTGCTGCTGCAGGTCAGCGCGCAGAGTCAAGAATCTCAACAGTGAGCAGACATTGAGAGTTCGTTGCAGGGAGTGCAACAAGTTCTCACAAGGACTTGTGAAGTCAAAAACAAGCTCAGAAGGGATAGGCCTATAAGTTTGCTGAAGCCTAAGCACCGACGTTGTCGTGGAAAAGCCCGAGAGAAGCTCCACAGGTTGGCGAGTGGTTGAACCAGTTCTCACAGAGGGAGCGTTTAGTTCATTTCACCGAAAATAGCAAAGGAAGGATGAACGGTTGAAATCCCCTGGAGAGACTTCATGAGGACCCGAGGGCCGTCAGATCTTGCCAAAGTGCACAGGGATTATAGTACGAGTCTTTAGAAGTTCGAAGCTTAGGAGGAAGCAGTGTCGTTGATCTGGGTTCATAGGGACCATCAGATCTACACGTGCCATCGCATATCGGCATATCGCGAGTTGGAGCCCCAAGCTGCTGGAGCGAGTGTAGCGATATCGTGAAGAGCGATACTCCGACAAGTTATGAACCATCGATCGTGGGAACACGTGTCAAAGTATCCCTATATCTCGGGGTTCGGAGAATCGGGGTTCTCGACGACAGGGAACGCTTGCATCTCGGATTCGCGATCCGCGAAATCCCGACGTGACGTGGCAGTGTGGGACCACAAGTGCTAGTGGAGTATAGGTGGCACCATTTCGAGAATCGGGGAAAGGTGAAGCCCGAGCCCATCAACATCCGGACTCGCGATCCCGCGAGTTTCGAGCTCCCGATAGAAGGATAGAAGGTGGATGATTCAAGCCCGCATGTGCATCGGAGAATCGGTACATCGGGGTTCGGGGATTGTAGATTCAATTTGTTAACATCTCGGGTAGCAATTTCTCGATGAAGAAACCTCCGATAGAAAGGGGGGGAAGAAAGTCAGCGATTGACCCATATCGGGATTCGGGGAATCGTAAGGCATAGAGCGCGTGACTACAGAATTCGCGAAATCGCGAATTCTGATTTCCCGATTTGGAAGGGAGATTCATGGAGAGTTTCTATGGGTAAAGGACTTCCGACGAGGAAGTTGAAGGGCATTTTAGCTCTTCGGGCCAAAGACAGAGAAGGTCCCGGTGATCGCTACCGTTCTCCGAGGAGCGGGGAGGGTTGCGTGAATCTCGGAGTGGGTTGTAAGAGACAACTTGTAGGCCACTTATCCAATGCATTGGGCGATCTTACGAGGTCCATAGAACTTTGGTGTGAGTTTTTTGGGTATTTTGTCTTTGAGTGATGTTTTTTTTATAAGGTTTAAGGTGAAGAAACAATCCCCTTCTGAAAAAGAATGTTCATAGCAATGTTGGTCTGCTTTATGTTTCATTCTATTTTGACTGATTCATAGACCAAACCCAAGATCAAAACATGATTCCTTATATCCTTGATCAAGTCCTCCAACACTTGAGTAAGAACTCATTTAACTCTCTTTCCACAAGATATGGAGACATTGAAGATGCACAAATCCATTACTTCTCTTCTTCTATTTTCAATTTGAAGGAACTTTTGATAATCTACTTTGCCTTTACAAAAAACCTTGAAAATTATATGTATGTCAAAAGATCCACATCCGGGGGTTGTTGATGAGACCTTGTAGCAATGCATTGCTCCATTACTTTGTTATGCAATGTAGCACCGGAGTCTATAAACACACAACTTAAGCAATTGCATGACAAAACAACGAAACTCAAACTATGTGTCTATAAACTTCAACATTGCCTCAAGAAAGTGCTCATGATGCCTCTCTTGCACTTGAAACCCCATTCCTTAAATATGGCTTTGTGTTGTGACAAAGGGACAAGGGTATCAATATAAGAAATGGTGATCTCTTCTCCTCTCTTGATACTTGATAGGTTTGGAGATGTGAATAAATAGGGTGATTCCCACTTCCAATGAGCTCGAGTTCCTTTACCTATAACTTAGTGAAGGAAATGGACTTCAT
>ML782752.1:572331-586028 GCA_009831015.1 Picea engelmannii | reverse complement strand
ATAGATGAAAAATTATACAATGATCCATTCTAGATCACTATGAGATTGAGAATTAATATCCTCACCCAAACTAAAAAATCTAACATTCTTATCTTATAATATGATTTCAATTTATTTTCTTTTCAAATAGGTTCAATTGACACAGGGACCATAACAATTCTATGCATTTATAATCATACAACCACTATCACTCAAGATGAAACATATCCACATAAATAAATGTTGTGTTTGAGTTTCTCTTTCTAGTGACAAGGGGAGAACCTGCTCACCAATAAAATGTCATCTTCATTATTTCTCAAATCTACTCTCTCTTGCTATTTATGGATTGAAGGACAATTCATGACAAAGGTGAAGGAGTTCTACTTGAAGAAGAACATGAAGGTGTATTTGTTCCACCAAAGCAACTCATGTTCTTTTCATTTAACAAAACCAAATTCCCCTCAACCATATAAAAGAATCCATGAGAAGCCTCATCATTCTCACAACAATATGAAAATAAATGCAAGAAATGGAGGATGAATTACTTTAATTGCATTGGATAATACTAAAATTCTTGCCACATTTTGTAGGATGTTCCATGGATTGTGTGAGCATGTCAAGAAACTTACTAACATTATTGTTGAGTGTTAGCGATATGTCTTGCCTCGGGATTAGGCGTACCCGAGTCTGCAGTTTGCACAGGAAGCACCTGAGCATATCACGAGGTAATCCCATTTTTGTAGCAGCAAATCAAGCAAGCGAGCGGGCAAAGTTTTGTGTTCAGCAGTCAGGAACCATCCTTAAAAGCAAATCGATGGTTAGAATCTTATAGAGAAGATCAACGAAATCCCGTTAGCCGTTAGATTTCGAGAAGTTGTGTCGGGGTTAAGCCCTAGTGTGAGGAGGAGAGTCGGGGTTTGGTTCATCGGAGAATCAGAGTTTTCTAAGATAGAGAACTCTTGCATGTACGAATCACGATACTCGATTTCCCAACTGGATCGAAACCGTCCGTCAGGAGAGACACATGGCGAGAGATCCTATAGAGTCGGGGATCGCGGAACTGAAAGTCCCGAGCACATGACAACGGGAATCGCGTTATCCCGATACTTGATTTCCCGACGGAGTTAAAGACCGTAGTGGGGGACAGGTGTCAGAAGGTCAAGCCTTGTAGGGAAACAATGCCAAGTGGCATCGGCATATCGCGAACTCGGAGGTTCGTGAGTTGGAATGGCGAAGATTTGCGTCTAGAATTGCGAGATCGCGAGAAGCGATATCTTGGCAACCGTCGGATAGCGTGTGGGACCGCAAGAGCCAGTGGGATCCAGGTGGCAGGTTTTCGCGGCAGGGAGCGGACCGTTGACAGGTCAGCAGCCATGAGCCATCGGGTTTCGGGGAATCGCGAGTCCCGGGGACTTGCTTATCGAGACATCGAAAACGCCGAAGCCCCGACAAAGATTTGGTTCAGGTCATATAGAAGGAGGTCGTATGGACCATGGTCTACACCAGAGGGCTCATTGGGAAATTGGAGGCTAAAGGCCCGATAGGAGGGTAAAGCCACGGTCATGGAGGCGTGGTCATATGCGTCAAGAGTTAAGCTCAGGAGGGCTCGCACGTGAAAGAGAGCTCATCGCAAATCGGGAATTGGGGAGGCAAGGAGTTCTAGACAGCAAGAACCTTGAAACCCCGAACTCCGATACAGAGCCGGGCATAGCCACAATCAGGTGCTGAAGGCCGCGAAGGGATTGGAAAGGACCTGTGGATCGGGTTGTTGCAGCAGTAATTCCGGAGGGAATCCAAGGAGCCACTTTGGCTCAGAAAAGGGGATTTAAAGCGATCTTGAAAGTAGGAAGGCACGGTGAGGTCCCAGGTACCGATTTAATGCGGGCTAAATCCTAGTATCTGCTGAAGATTAATGGAGAAAAGAAAATATGGCTCAAAACTCACATCACTCATTTATTGCAGAGTATGGAGATCTCGGCTGAAAGTCTACCTGGGAGGGTCCCCTGTACCAGTTCTCTTCAAAAAGGCCACGCCGAGTCTTCAACTCGCTAGAGGAACCTGCACACGCCAAGTCAACATTCAAAGGGCTCAGCTACCCCCTGGCATGAGCCATGCTGAATTAAAGAGGCGTATGATAGGGGAACAGAAGACAGAGATGATTGAGGGGATGCCATCCATTGAAAGTTCTGAGAATGCCTCTGCTAGGAGAGAGGAGAGAAAGAGTATATGTAGGCATTTTTGCCATTTTGTAAAGGATTGATGGTTGAGCAGAGATCCCTATTGTAATGTTTAACAGTTATTTCAGTTTCCAGCTTGTGTATCTGTATATGAGATTTCTTGTTCTATGACAGACAGTTCTTCTTTACTCGTCTAGTTTTTTTTCATCTTATGCTAGGAAGTTCGTGATTGACTGAGTCACGTGAATTGTTGCATTTCTGTTATGATAAATGATTTATCGTGGCATTATTGTATTTTCTGGTGCTCTGTATTTAAATGCAAGAAGACCTTGTGTTTGGATGCTTTCTTCTAAAATCTGTTAGGAACCTGCTGTTTATAACAGACTTTCACACTCTTCTCCAGAAGTCTTCCGCCTGTTCACCCTTTACTACAGCTCACTGTCTGAAATTTACGCAAGACCTCACTTGCTCATGCATACCTGGCATGTTTTCAGAGTTGGAACACTACTGTTTCGAGTTTCCTTCCATTTGATCACCCATCCATGAACAATCGTGACATAAAACTGATGGGCGTCGGGCTCTACTCTTGCTAGCAATCTAGGAGTGACTTCCATCGTCAACATTTCTGGCGCCGTTGCCAGGGACGAAGTTGAATATCTTCCCTGGGATTGAATGAGAACGATTAGCTGATTCTAAAGGTGCATCAGATATCAGAATTATTGAGATTGTTGCTGTGCACCTGGCGACTCCATTGTGACGACTCCGCTGGGGAGAACCTGCTCTACTAATTGTGGCGTTCAGAGGCAGACACACGCGGTCTCATCCACAGCTGCCCTTAGCTACACCTGAAACCGATCCAGAGGTGGTTCTCAGAAAAGGAAAGGCCCCTGAAGCAGAAGCTTCCACCGCCGAAACAGGTAATCCGCTGTCTCCTTTTGTCAGAACTCCGTTTTCTCCTCCTCAGTTTCTTAATAGACCTTCTTCAGAGGTTTCCCGTTCCTTGAACTTTGGGAGTGTTCCTGCTGAGTTTTCCCCTCCTGGTTTGGGATTGGAGGGAGAAATCCTTGTCACTCCCCTATCCTCTGAAGCTGTACCTTGGCGCAGACCCATGACCACAGAAGATTTCCCCACTCCTGCACAAGGAGGAGCACCTGCTGACTAGAGCTCGGTAGCCTGTTCCTTGCATCACCTCTTGTTTCCTACCCCACTCCGAGATTTATTCCCGGTAGCCCCTTTGCGAACTCCTTCTCCTCCAAGATCTCCTTCACCTAATATTCCCATGGCTGGTGCTAATCACCCTCTGAATAGGATGGACGCTATAATTCCTGCTAGCTACACTCCCTTGATCTTACCTCAGCCCACGAATCCTTTCCCTGCTGGAGATTACTTGAAATATATGCCCAAGTTCACCGGGGAAGGGGACATAACTGCGGAAGAACACCTGGCTGCTTTCTACAGTTATGTAGACAACCTGAACATTGGAAATGAAGATGTCTGGACGAGGGTTTTTGTCCAGAGCCTGGATGGTGAAGTAAGGAAATGGTTTAGAGGATTAGCTCCTGGATCTATTGCTGGAATTGACGCCCTGGATAATGCTTTCTTGAGGCAATGGGGAGATAAGAAGGATTTCATGTATTACATGACAGAGTTTGGGTCGTTGAAGAGAAAAGAAGGAGAGTCTGTTCCCGACTTCTCCAAGAGATTTAATAAAATGTACAATAGAATCCCTGCTGAGATAAAGCCCTCCGAAGCCTCTGCAATGACCACTTACTCTAGCACTTTTGATCCTGAATTCTGCTTACTGCTGAGAGAGAGAAGAGCTGCTACGCTGGCCCACATGCAGGATGCAGTCGTGGAGGTAGAATCTAACATATTGGCTGTCAACCAACTCAGGAACACAGGTGATAGAAGTACTTCCAAGAGCAGGCCTGAAGCTGTCTCATCCAGTTCCTCTCCCCTACCCCATCAGACAGATGAAACAGCTAGAGCAATAAAATCGATTGCTGACAAGATAGACAGGTTGGAGTTAGAAGGGAGGCCCATGTACAGAAATCCCCAAAACAATGACAATAGAGGTTTCAAACGACCTGCTAATAATATGCCTCAGGTTTTTTCGAGGGAACAAAGGGGAAAGGATAGAGAAGATCAAAGGGTTCAAGCCCCCCTCCAAAATAACCTAGTTGATCATGAGGAGATAGACGAGTTTGGCCCTGAAATTCACTGTATTGAGGAAGCTCCCCCTTTTCCTCATTTGACATAGTCCGCATATGAAGAATCCATGACGAGTGCTCAAATTCATGAGTTGGGAAAAGAATAAAGGGCTGGTCACGCTTCTTACAGATATAATCTCAGATCGAGAAGGGAAGAAGGAGACCTCGACCGCTCAGACCAGCCCCTCATAGTAGAGAAGCCTCAGCTAAAGAAAAGAAGACTCAGAATGTTTCGCCAGCAGCCAAAGTGCTTGTCACCGAGGTAAGAGAAGCTCCTAAACCTTCCCCCTCCTTCAATTTTGAGCATGAGATTCAGAAGATTAGAATTCCCGTACCCCTCTCAGAGCTAGTTAAAAACGAAGATTTTAAAAGATCCCTCTCCAAGCTGCTACAATCCGAGTCCCCTCAGCCCCTCAATGACTCAGTAAACCTTCAAGATGAGAAGCCAGCCGTCATCCTAGGCCCTATGGTAGAAGACAGAGATGACTCGTCCCCCCCCCCTTCTACACATCCCTGAATATACAAGATAAAGTACTGCATAACTACCTCATGGATTCAGGGGCTTCCCATAACCTTATGCCAAAAATAGTCATGGAAGAATTGGGACTGGAAGTGACAAGAACTTATCATGATTTATATTCCTTCGATTCAAGGAGAGTGCAGTGCCTGGGAGTCATCAAAGATCTGGCAGTTTCCCTGTTTCAACTGCCCATGAAAAGTCTGGTCATGGATATTGTGGTAGCCGACGTTCCCCCCAAGTTCGGTATGTTGTTGTCTAGATCATGGATCAAAAAACTGGGAGGGACACTACAGATGGACCTCACATATGCCACTATTCTGGTCTTTGGAGGAGACCACAGGAGATTATACAGAGAAGCCCAGCTGGCCTATATTGTCAGTGATGAAGCAGACCCTACCAATCACCCCATCTTTGTGCTTGACACTGACTTGGGGTCTAGTCTGCTGCAGCTTACTGATGCCCCTAAAAGCTCTTTACTAATTAGAAAACATCCCAGCCCTGAGCACCCGATTTCCCCCCAAAACTCCTCTGTGTGGAAAATGTTTTTCAACGGAGCTTCTTCTAGCGAAGGAGCTGGCGCTAGAGTGGTTTTCATATCACCTTGTCAAGAGGTCGTGTCCCTGTCATACAAGCTGGAATTCGAAGTCACCAACAACGTGGTAGAGTATGAAGCTCTTGTCCTGGGCATGAGAGCCGCCAAGGAAATGGGAATTGAAGAGATAACAATATTCGGAGATGCTGAGTTGATTATTCAGTAGATAAGAAATACTTACCGTGCTCATAATCCCCGACTTAGGAATTATCGGAATGAAGTATGGGACCTTATTGATAATTTTTTCTTGGCTTTTAACATTTCTTTCATTCCGAGGGGAGAAAATACTTTGGCCGATTCTTTAGCTGTCTCAGCTAGTTTGCTCAAATTTCCTCTGCTGCCTATGATAAAAAATGATGTTGATGTAAGATATAGGCCCTCGGTGCCGGACAATGTCAAGCATTGGAAGGTGTTCGAGGATGATTCTGAACTTGAAAGGTTTCTCCAATCAGTGGACGAATTTTCTGCTTTGCGTATTGACCAAGATCCTGATTTGGAAGGCGACCCTTGCCCTGAGGAATTTTTAAATAAAATCGCTAATCATCAGATCATTCAGCTTCCCAGTAATCACATTTCAAGAGGACTTGTCCCTTTAGAAAGATTGTTCGACGGGAATGATGTGCCGGTAAAGGGCAGGCTCTCAAGTGAAGATACCGAGACAACCGAATGCAACATTGGTTCGCAGGAGAAGCCCAGGTTTGTCAAATTGTCAAGCAGTTTGACCAGAGAACAGAAGGCCGAATATACTGAGCTACTAAAGGAGTTCACTGATGTGTTTGCATGGACATATGAAGACCTCAAGACCTATGACACGTCTATTATTGAGCACAAGATCCCACTAAAGGAAGAGGCTAAACCATTCAGAAAAAAGTTGAGACAAATAAATCCCATGTTGCTACCTGTCATGGAGAAAGAAGTGAAAAAATTATTAGATGCCCAAATTATTGTCCCCTTGAGATATTCTGAATGGGTGGCCAATTTGGTCCTAGTAAGAAAGAAAAATGGTGAAATCAGACTCTGTGTTGATTTCAGGAATCTCAACAGAATCTCAAAGAAAGACAATTACCCCCTACCTAAGATGGAGCACATACTGCAGAGGGTAATTGGTGCCTCCACGATATCCATGATCGATGGGTTTTCTGGCTATAATCAGATATCAGTCATGCCTGAAGACAGGGAAAATACAAACTTCACCACTCCTTGGGGCGCGTTCATGTATGCCAAAATGCCATTTGGGTTGATGAATGCAAGAGCAACGTTTCAGCAAGCTATGGATATAGCGTTCATAGGGGAGAAGGACCAGTTTTTGGTAATCTATCTAGATGATATCACAATCTTCTCCAAGACAGACAAGGAACACTGCTGCCACTTGAGAAAGGTCTTCATGAAGTGTCGGAGGTATGGTTTATCCTTAAACCCCAAGAAATCCTTGTTTGCTATGAAGGAGGGGAAGCTGTTAGGCCATATAGTATCAGTGGAGGGAGTAAGGATTGACCCTAGCCAGGTAGAAGTAATTCAAACCCTGTCTCCTCCCAGATCTAAGAAAGAGGTTCAGGCATTTTTGGGGAAGATTAATTTTCTGAGGAGATTCGTCTCAAAATTTTCCGAGCTGGTGAAACACATCACAACCATGCTCAGGAAGGGAAATGAAGTAAAATGGACCATTGAACCCAGGGAATCTTTCGTCCAAATAAAGAAGGCATTGACTGAAGCACCTGTGCTAATCAGTCCCGATTATTCCAAAGATTTCCTGATATTTTCTTTTGCTTCCTGTGATGCATTAGCGGCAGTTCTGTTGCAGAAAAATGATCAAGGGCAAGAGCAACCGATTGCCTTCTACAACAGGGCATTAAGAGATGCAGAACTTCGGTATGAGATCATGGAAAAGCAGGCCTATGCATTGGTGAAATCTCTTAAATCTTTCAGAGTCTATGTCTTTCACTCAAAGATCATTGCATATGTCCCTTTGGCCTCTGTGAAGGACATTCTTATACAGCCTGACATGGATGGAAAAAGAGGAAAATGGATTGCCAAGATTCTAGAATTTGATCTAGAAATTAAGCCCACCAAGTTGGTAAAGGGATAGGGTTTAGCCAAATTGCTAGCTGAATCCAATTGCAAAGCCTTAGGGATTAGTTTCATAAATGAGCAAGCTGAGTCATCCAACAGGAATTTTCAGGATGCCTTATCGCTGGCAGAATGTGCCTGGTATCGTGACATTCTGTACTTTCTGCAGGAGTTGAAGCCCCCCGATGGAATGGGAAAAAGTAAAGCGAGGGCTCTTAAGCTCAAAGTAGTCAGGTATTGCCTCATTGACCAAACCTTGTACTGGAAAGACCCTCTAGGGGTATTTCTGAGATTTCTGGACCCGCAGGAGGCCCAGAAAGTTACGATTGATTTTCATAGTGGCCTTTGCGGAGGTCATCATTTCTGGAAGACCATGGCCCACAAGATACTCCAAGCGGGGTATTATTGGCCCAATTGTTCCCCGATGTCTGCAGGGAGATCAGAGCATGCACCAAATGTCAAAGGTTCTCGGGAAAGAAACAACTCAAATCTCTTCCATTGAAGCCCATAGTAGCTTCGGCACCTTTTCAGCAGTGGGGGTTAGATTTTATCAGAGAAATTCATCCTCCCTCAAGCGGTCAACACAGATGGATCCTGACTGCAACAGATTATTTCACCAAGTGGATAGAAGTTGTCCCCACCAGAAGCGCATCACACAAAGTAATTATCAGCTTCCTGGAGGATATCATAGCCCGGTTTGGCTGTCCCAGCAGGATCATCACCGATAATGCTTCTTCTTTCAAATCTAAACCTCTAATTAAGTTCTATGGGCAGTTTCAAATCTCACTAATTCACTCCACCCCCTACTATCCCCAGGGCAATGGTTTAGCGGAATCCTCCAACAAAAGCCTGATAAAGATCATTAAAAGATTGTTAGAGGATAACAAAAGAGCCTGGGATTTGAAGTTGAAATTTGCTCTGTGGGCGATCGTGTTACCACGAAGAGGTCTCTAGGCACTTCACCGTTTCAACTAGTTTATAGAGCAGAGGTAGTTTTCCCTACTCAGCTCGCCTTACCTATGGCGAAATTCTTTCAAGACTACAAGGGAGAACCAGATCATATGATCAGAAGAATTCATTAGATAGTGGAAGTGCAGCAGATCAGAGAACAAGCGAGGGACACAGCTTATAGTCATCAACAGAAGATCAAGCAGGCTTTTGACAGAAAGGTCAAGAAAAAGGAGTTCGAGATCGGGGACTTGGTTTTTAAATGGGATGCACCCAGAAAGGATAAAGGAAAGCATGGCAAGTTCGACGCCCTCTGGATCGGCCCCTTCAAAATCTCTGAGATTTTCTCCAACAACACCTATGGGTTGCAGGACCTGGAGGGCGAAGAGGTTTTCAACAGCCCAGTGAATGGGCATTTTCTAAAAAAATGTTTTATTTGACCCTTAGACGGCTCCTCTGTTTGTAAATATTGTCTTTTACTTCTGTGTTTATTTTCTTTTTATGTTTTCGGCTTAATAAATGACTCCATAGCCCAACAGCAAGGCACTGAAGCTACAGAATGAGTTCTTAGAGCATCGCAGGGACGACTCTATCCCCCATGGAGCCTAATGTTAGCGATATGTCTTGCCTCGGGATTAGGCGTACCCAAGTCTACAGTTTGCACAAGAAGCACCTGAGCATATCATGAGGTAATCCCATTTTTGTAGCAGCAAGTCAAGCAAGCGAGCGGGCAAAGTTTTGTCTTCAGCAGTCGGGAACCATCCTTAAAAGCAAATCGACGATCAAAATCTTACAGAGAAGATCAACGAAATCCCGTCAGCAATTAGATTTCGAGAAGTTGCACCGGGGTTAAGCCCTAGTGTGTGGAGGAGAGTCGGGGTTCGGTTCATCGGAGAATCGGAGTTTTCTAAGACAGAGAACTCTTGCATGTAGGAATCGCGATACGCGATTTCCCGACTGGATCGAAACCGTTCGTCAGGAGAGACACGTGGCGAGAGATCTCGTAGAGTTGGGGATCGCGGAATTGAAAGTCCCGAGCACATGACAATGGGAATCGCTATATCCCGATACGTGATTTCCCGACGGAGTTAAAGACTGTAGTGGGGGACAGGTGTTGGAAGGTCAAACCTTGTAGGGAAACAACGCCAAGTGGCATCAGCATATCGCGAACTTGGAGGTTCGTGAGTTGGAATGGCGAAGATTTGCATCCAGAATTACAAGATCGCGAGAAGTGATATCTCGGCAATCGCCGAATAGCGTGTGGGACCGCAAGAGCCAATGGGATGCATGTGGCAGGTTTTTGCGGTAGGGAGCGAAGCATTGACAGGTCAGCAGCCATGAGCCATCGGGTTTCGGGGAATCGCGAGTCCCAGGGACTTGCGTATCGAGACATCGAAAACGCCAAAGCCCCGACAGGGATTTGGTTCAGGTCATATAGAAGGAGGTCGTATGGACCATGGTCTACACTAGAGGGCTCATCGGGAAATTGGAGGCTGAAGGCCCGATAGGAGGGTAAAGCCACGGTCTTGGAGGTGTGGTCATATGTGTTAGGAGTTAAGCTTAGGAGGGCTCGCACGTGAAAGAGAGCTCATCGCAAATCGGGAATTGGGGAGGCAAGGAGTTCTAGACAGCAAGAACCGCGAAACCCCGAACTCTGATACAGAGCCGGGGATAGCCACAATTAGGTGTTGAAGGCCATGAAGGGATTGGAAAGGACCTGTGGATCGGGTTGTTGCAGCAGTAATTCCCAAGGGAATCCAAGGAGCCACTTTGGCTCAGAAAAGGGGATTTAAAGTGATCCTGAAAGCAGGAAGGCACGGTGAGGTCCCAGGTACTGATTTAATGCGGGCTAAATCCTAGTACCGGCTAAAGATTAATGGAGAAAAGAAAATATGGCTCAAAACTCACATCACTCATTTATTGCAGAGTATGGAGATCTCGACTGAAAGTCTACCTGGGAGGGTCCCCTGTACCGGTTCTCTTCAGAAAGGCCACGCTGAGTCTTAAACTTGCCAGAGGAACTTGCACACGCCAAGTCAACATTCAAAGGGCTCAGCTACCCCCTGGCATGAGCCATGCTGAATTAAAGAGGCGTATGACAGGGGAACAGAGGACAGAGATGATTGAGGGGACGCCATCCATTGAAAGTTCTGAGAATGCCTCTACTAGGCGAGAGGAAAGAAAGAGTATATGTAGGCATTTTTTCCATTTTGTAAAGGATCGATGGTTGAACAGAGCTCCCTATTGTAATGTTTAACAACTATTTCAGTTTCCAGCTTGTGTATCTGTATATGAGATTTCTTGTTCTATGACAGACAGTTCTTCTTTACTCGTCTAGTTTTTTTTCATTTTATGCTAGGAAGTTCGTGATTGACTGAGTCGCGTGAATTGTTGCATTTCTGTTATGATAAATGATTTATCGTGGCATTATTGTATTTTCTGGTGCTCTGTATTTAAATGCAAGAAGACCTTGTGTTTGGATGCTTTCTTCTAAAATCTGTTAGGAACCTGCTGTTTATAACAGACTTTCGCACTCTTCTCCAGAAGTCTTCCTCCTGATCACCCTTTACTACAGCTCACTGTCTGAAATTTACGCAAGACCTCACTTGCTCATGCATACCTGGCCTGTTTTCAGAGTTGGAACACTACTGTTTCGAGTTTCCTTCCATTTGATCACCCATCCATGAACAATCGTGACATAAAACTGATGGGCGTCGGGCTCTGCTCTTGCTAGCAATCCAGGAGTGACTTCCGTCGTCAACATTGAGCATATTACAAAGGCATTCAATTCTTTGTCAAAGAAAAAAATGAGAGAAGATCACCATGAGGAGTTAGTCTTACTTGTCAAGTTAAAATAAGGAGAACAAGTGCTTAAAATCACTATGGAGGATGTTTCTCTATATCTTCACATAACAACATTATCACTAACATGAAAACCATTCAAAAAACACCATTATACCTAAACACCATTATGCCTTAATATTGAATGTTGTTGAGCATATTGCAGAGGCATTCCAAGTCCTTGTTAATAACAGATGAGAGTATATCACCATGAGGAGTCATAATTTCTTCTCAAGCTAAAATAAGGAGAACAAGGGCTTAGAATCACTATGGAATAAATTTCTCCATGACTTCACACATCAACATGACCACTGACATGAAACCACTATGCAAGAAAATTCTCCATGACTTCACACACCAACATGACCATTGACATGAAACACATACACAAAACACCATTACGCCTTAATATTGTATCCATCTGTCATTCCCCTTCAAATTGCAACTAGGACATCCCTCTAATCCATTGCAAGAAAATAAAGCATCAACAAGACCACCATCTAAGTGACAAGTAAATTAAAAAAAAAAATGTTTAACTTCTCGAATTTTTACATTTTTATTTTTTCTTCACAAATACCACGAAAACCAGGGAAGATTAGTCATTTCAGTCCTCCTCCTCCTTAATCAATGTCAAAAACATGTTTTTCGAAAATATTATATTTTAATTTATTTAATTTAAAAACAAATTCAAACTTTGAAAAGAATGAAGCAAACTAATGGAAGGTAAAAGTGTTTTGGAAAAAAAAAACATAAAAAGAAGTAATAAATATCCCTACATAAGTCAATATCTTCTTGATCTATAGATCTTTGCACTAAATCATGTATCCCTCTTGTCCAAAAATGTTTATAAAAGAACATGTATAATTTTGAGTTAAGTTGATGAAGTCAAATACTAGGCTTTCGACATATTTGAGAACGTTTGAAAGAAGAACTATATGTTTGTATGAGAGAGATAGGTGTTTTCAATGGAATTTAACAAGCATGTAATTCAACAAATTTGTATTTTAAAAATAGACATGTGTTGGAGACGGTAGGTTGAAGTGATGGAGGAGGAAGATATATTAGATTATTTGGAGGGGAGAACAAATTTATGAAGTTTTTCTTATAACAAGAGATGTGTTTATGTAGCAATGGAAGAGGTCTAAGGTTTTAAGTGTACGAGAGGATAAGGTGGTTGATGTTTGAAAAATCATAATTTTTTTTGTTCTTTTTCCAAACTCTTGGTTTTATAAGAGCTTTAAGTCCTTTGGGGATTTTGGGGATCACTTAAGTAGGACACAATATTATTAAGACTTTTGGTTTTAAGAAAAAGTGAAATTTTCCTTCTAATAATGTAGCGTTTCGTAGCCTTTAAACTTGAAACATAATTAAGTATATAGAAAATATAATTGTAGAGAGCTAGATACTAGAGATAGTTAAAAGGAAATATGCAAAATATACTCTTGTATTATGATAATTAGAAGAAAGAAAACGATGTTCGCTTACCTCTTAAGGTGAGGCAATCATTTATTGAGCACAAATCTAGAAACAACAATACACAACAAAACATTCTATATCCTCCTATATCATTAAATAGATTCTCAATAGAAAAACCCTAATTATTTATGGTCCTATAATTAATGGGTACCAACTACCTAATGGGCCTTATAAAGTGAACCATTTTACATTAAATAACTATCCACTACCATCTAATGGGTCTTATTCAAAAAAATGACCACATACATCAATTAACTAACTCCTAGGTAGCATAAAGTAGGGAGGTTAGGGTAGGACCATAGCATGTCCATCCCCTTCAAAAGTGATGTTGTCCTCAAGGGTGGAGATGATAAAATTGCTACAAAATCACTGTCGGTTTCCATGTGGAATCTTCAAGGCTGCATATATTTCCACTGGATCAGTGATTCTCAAACCATGCACTAGCATAATTAGCATTCTCTATTATCCATTACTACTTATGGGTAGAGTCAAATGGAACCTTCTTCATCAAAGTTATAGTAAGTTGGTTTTCACATTGTAATATGATCCTATGACCTTCTTTAGACAAGACACATGAAATATTGGATGAATCTCTGATGCAGGAGCATCACTCACTCATCAAGCGAGCCAGCACATCAAGCAGAAAAGACAGTTGGACAGCGCCTACAAGTTTTGAAATGCTTTGGAAGTTGTCGCGCCGCTCTTTATTGAAGTCAGTCATAAAGAAGTGAACTTGTATTGTAAAGAGGACCTTGAGCCTTTAAGCTCTCGTCCTTAGTAGATAGGAAGGCATTTAATAGGTTTAATGCTGTTAGATAGGAATTTAATTGTAGATTTGATAGTTTCAGTTTTCGAGAGGGAAAACGGATATAGACACCCTCCTTTGT
>ML782752.1:556068-569139 GCA_009831015.1 Picea engelmannii | reverse complement strand
ATCTTCATTATTTCTCAAATCTACTCTCTCTTGCTATTAATGGATTGAAGGACAATTCATGACAAAGGTGAAGGAGTTCTACTTGAAGAAGAACATGAAGGTGTATTTGTTCCACCAAAGCAACTCATGTTCTTTTCATTTAACAAAACCAAATGCCCCTCAACCATATAAAAGAATCCATGAGAAGCCTCATCATTCTCACAACAATATGAAAATAAATGCAAGAAATGGAGGATGAATTACTTTAATTGCATTGGATACTACTAAAATTCTTGCCACATTTTGTAATATGTTCCATGGATTGTGTGAGCATCTCAAGAAACTTACTAACATCATTGTTGAGCATATTACAAAGGCATTCAATTCTTTGTCAAAGAAAAAAATGAGAGAAGATCACCATGAGGAGTTAGTCTTACTTGTCAAGTTAAAATAAGGAGAACAAGTGCTTAAAATCACTATGGAGGAAGTTTCTCTATATCTTCACATAACAACATTATCACTAACATGAAAACCATTCAAAAAACACCATTATACCTAAACACCATTATGCCTTAATATTGAATGTTGTTGAGCATATTGCAGAGGCATTCCAAGTCCTTGTTAATAACAGATGAGAGTATATCACCATGAGGAGTCATAATTTCTTCTCGAGCTAAAATAAGGAGAACAAGGGCTTAGAATCACTATGAAATAAATTTCTCCATGACTTCACACACCAACATGACCACTGACATGAAACCACTATGCAAGAAATTTCTCCATGACTTCACAGACCAACATGGCCATTGACATGAAACCCATACACAAAACACCATTATGCCTTAATATTGTATCCATCTGTCATTCCCCTTCAATTTGCAACTAGGACATCCCTCTAATCCATTGCAAGAAAATAAAGTATCAACAAGACCACCATCTAAGTGACAAGTAAATTGAAAAAAAAATGTTTAACTTCTCGAATTTTTACATTTTTATTTTTTCTTCACAAATACCACGAAAACCAGGGAAGATTAGTCATTTCAATCCTCCTTAGTCAATGTCAAAAACATGTTTTTCAAAAATATTATTTTTTAATTTATTTAATTTTAAAACAAATTCAAACTTTGAAAAGAATGAAGCAAACTAATGCAAGGTAAAAGTGTTTTGGAAAAGCCCCCTCGGGGGGCAGCTCAATTGGCAAGTGCCGTGAAAATGAAGTTCCATGAGGCTTCGAGTTCAATTCCCCCCGACTTACAATGTGTGTCGCGTATGGGGCATCGTGGGCACACCTGGAGGTTATAGTGGTAGCAGTTGGATAACACGGCCACGTGTAATGCGAGCACGTGCCCAACTAGTTTATGATTCCTCCAGACATTTAAAAGAAAAAGTGTTTTCGAAAAAAAACATAAAAAGAAGTAATAAATATCCCTACATAAGTCAATATATTCTTGATCTATAGATCTTTGCACTAAATTATGTATCTCTCTTGTCCAAAAATGTTTATAAAAGAACATGTATAATTTTGAGTTAAATTGATGAAGTCAAATACTAGGTTTTCGACATATTTGAGAACGTTTGTAAGAAGAACTATATGTTTGTATGAGAGAGATAGGCGTTTTCAATGGAATTTAACATGCATGTAATTGGAAATTTTTGTATTTTAAAAGTAGACATGTGTTGGAGACGGTAGGTTGAAGTGATGGAGGAGGAAGATATATTAGATTATTTGGAGGGGAGAACAAATTTATGAAGTTTTTTTTAGAACAAGAGATGCGTTTATGTAGCAATGGAAGAGGTCTAAGGTTTTAAGTGTACGAGAGGATAAGGTGGTTGATGTTTGAAAAATCCTAATTTTATGTCCTTTTCCCAAACTCCTAGTTTTATAAGAGCTCCAAGTCTTTTGGGGATTTTGGGGATCACCTATGTAGGACACAATAGTATCAAGACTTTTGGTTTTAAGAAAAAGTGAAATTTTCCTTCCAATAATGTAGCGTTTCATAGCCTTTAAACTTGAAACATAATTAAGTATATAGAAAATATGATTGTAGAGAACTAGATACTAGAGATAGTTAAAATGAAATATGCAAAATATACTCTTGTATTATGATAATTAGAAGAAAGAAAACGATGTTCGCTTACCTCTTAAGGTGAGGCAAACGTTTATTGAGCACAAATCTAGAAACAACAATACACAACAAAACATTCTATATCCTCCTATATCATTAAATAGATTCTCAATAGAAAAACCCTAATTATTTATGGTCCTATAATTAATGGGTACCAACTACCTAATGGGCCTTATAAAGTGAACCATTTTACATTAAAAATAACTATCCACTACCATCTAATGGGTCTTATTCAAAAAAATGACCACATACATCAATTAACTAACTCCTAGGTAGCATAAAGTAGGGAGGTTAGGGTAGGACCATAACATGCCCATCCCCTTCAAAAGTGATGTTGTCCTAAAGGGTGGAGATGATAAAATTGCTACAAAACCACTGTCGGTTTCCATGTGGAATCTTTAAGGCGCATATATTTCCACTCAATTAGTGATTCTCAAACCATGCACTAGCATAATTGACATTCTCTATTATCCATTACTACTTATGGGTAGAGTCAAATGGAACCTTCTTCATCAAAGTTATAGTAAGTTGGTTTTCACATTGTAATATGATCCTATGACCTTCTTTAGACAAGACACATGAAATATTGGATGAATCTCGGAGTGGGTTGTAAGAGACAACTTGTAGGCCACTTATCCAATGCATTGGGCAATCTTACAAGGTCCATAGAACTTTGGTGCGAGTTTTTTGGGTATTTTGTCTTTGAGTGATGTTTTTTTATAAGGTTTAAGGTGAAGAAACAATCCCCTTCTGAAAAAGAATGTTCATAGCAATGTTGGTCTGCTTTATGTTTCATTCTATTTTGACTGATTCATAGACCAAACCCAAGATCAAAACATGATTCCTTATATCATTGATCAAGTCCTCCAACACTTGAGTAAGAACTCATTTGACTCTCTTTCCACAAGATATGGAGACATTGAAGATGCACAAATCCATTACTTCTCTTCTTTTATTTTCAATTTGAAGGAACTTTTGATAATCTACTTTGCCTTTACAAAAAACCTTGAAAATTATATGTATGTCAAAAGATCCACATCGAGAGGTTGTTGATGAGACCTTGTAGCAATGCATTCCTCCATTACTTAGTTATGCAACGTAGCATCGGAGTCTATAAACACACAACTTAAGAAATTGCATGACAAAACAACGAAACTCAAACTATTTGTCTATAAACTTCAACATTGCCTCGAGAAAGTGCTCATGATGCATCTCTTGCACTTGAAACCCCATTCCTTAAATATGGCTTTGTGTTGTGACAAAGGGACAAGGATATCAAAATAAGAAATGGTGATCTCTTCTCCTCTCTTGATACTTGATAGGTTTGGAGATGTGAATAAATAGGATGCTTCCCACTTCCAATGAGCTCGAGTTCCTTTACCTATAACTTAGCGAAGGAAATGGACGTCATCCTTCCTAGTGGCATTGAAGAAGTTCTATTGTCACCACCCCTTAGGTATGTGAACAACAAGATTGATTGAAAATGCTTCAATAAATGCTACCTAAGAAACTAATGGAATGTGCTTTTAAATTTTTATTTTTTTAAATAAATAAAAAACCAACTATTTATTTCAAATTTCAATCACGAAACCTATTACATCTAACAAATTTATCCAATTAAAAATTAAAAAGTATTTTTTATTATTATTAAAAATAATATTAAAAAAAAACACAATTTCCATTCCCATGTTAATGTATACGAACCTATGTTTCTAGATTACGAATTAAACTCATATGTAAATAAATTATATACAAGTGGTTCTCATTTTTCAAGATTTGGAGTTTAGGTGTATTAAATATAATCAACATTTTAATTAAAATAAGATTTTTAAAATTTTAATAAAATTTTAAAATATGAATATGAATATGACACCTTGACTTATGTAGTTGGAGGAAACAAGTTTGTCCTTTCTTGTCACGCTTAGCCTTAAAATGTTTGTGTTTTTGACAACAAAGTTTATCTATAGTTTTTTTTTTAAGAAATTTGTGGTATGCATATGTATTATGTATGTTTGGTTTTTTAATTAAGTTTTTTTTAATTGATTTTCTTAATAGGCGTATGCATGTGTTTGATTAAATATCAAATTTGTGATATGCACGTTTGATGTTTAAATTAAAATATCAATTTTAATTTTCTATGTGTTATATATATTTTTTAATAATGTGTTTTTTTTAAATAATAAATAATAATAATAATTTATTTATCAATTTTAAATATGTGTTTTTTTAAATAATAAAAAGTAATAATAATTTATTTATCAATTTTAAATTTTTATATGTAATATATATTTTTCAATAATGTGTTTTTTTTGTAAATGACGATGATGATGATGATGATGATTAACGTCTATTAAGATCTAATTGGTCTATCGCACCTTAAGAGGGTAAGTGATTACTTCTGATTCTTTAGAATTTTGTTTATGTGCTCGAAAAGCATTAAGAGAAGCTTTCCAAGATCACCATACTTTTGTTGAGTTAAGAGGTTAGGAAGGTTGGTACTGTGATCAATATTTTGAAAATGAGATCTAATATGGGTATAGGCTGGACAATCTAAGAGAAAGTGTTTTTCATCTTTAACCTTCTTAGTGTCACAAAGCTGACACGCTCTTTCATCCTATTGCATTTTAGGAATTGACCAACACCCAGTTTCATTATGGAGCTCGTCAAAATTTGTTCTTATCTTAGCAATGCTTATTTTTTTCTTTACACTCCGCAAAATAGATAGATAATTTTTATCTTCTAGATTAAGGTTGATTACATCTTTATAATACCTTAATTTTCTTTTTTCCTCTAACTTTTTATCACACCACATTTTTTTCCTTGAATTTTGATTTGACGTTTTTTTAATAATATCCTTATTTTAATAATAACCTTAAATAATAATTTATTTTTAAAGTTACAAATTTTATTAGTCAAATAAAAAGTAAATAATCTGAAGAAAAAAAAAAACTTCAATTTTACTCTAATATTTTTTTAAAATATTATTACGATGAATTTTTTTTTTAAGGAGCAGTTTATCTTCTTTCGAGGTAAGTGTATTAAACAAGTGTTTTTTTTAATCATTATGCAATGCAAGTTTGACTTTATGAAGATATAAATTTATTATATTTTTGTAAATGTCATTCACATGGAATTTGATTTTTTTCTCCAAAAAAAGAGATTAGCCTTCTTCCTATTAAACACAATAAACATGTGTTGCAATTATGTTTAATTAAAAATTTCAATTTATAAACGATATCTCAAATCATTTTTAAGAATAATGTTAAAAGCTTAATTTTTATTATCGTTAAAATAAAAGTTATTGACAGAAATGAAAGTTGTTTTAGAGAGGCTTATTGTCGGGTGTGGGGTCCATCAATGGGAATCAACTTCACCAAGTCAATTGTAGGGAAGGGGAACAATAGTGCAAACTATGGTTGAAATCTAGGGATAATAATTCAGCATTTCTCTGGGGAATGAATTTCACCAAAGAAGGGGAACAATAATACAAACTATGGTTGAAATCTAAGAATAATAATTCTGCTTTTTTCCATACCAGACCAATACCAGACCAAGTCTAAGAGAACTTAGGAATAATGTCAAAATAGGAATAATGTCAAAGAAATAACAAAAGATAATGGAGTTCGATTAAAAGAATTTGGAGCTATTAAAGAATAAGCATATAGAGACTTCAAATGGACATACAATATGTAGAGGATATGCATATAGAGACTTCAAATGGACCTACAATATGTAGAGGATATGTTGCAATATGGATTCCTAAATTAGCTACTAAAGAAAATAATTTAGATATGGGCAAACAAATAATGGAATCCAAGGTAATTGAATCCATTTGGGGCTTGGAGCTTGAGTCTCGACCTACAATATGTAGAGGATATGCATAAAGAGACTTCAAATGGACCTACAATATGTAGAGGATATGTTGCAATGGATTCCTAAATTAGCCACTGAAGAAAATAACTTAGATATGGGTAAATAAATAATGGAATGCAATGTAATTGAAGCCATTTGGGGCTTGGAGCTTGAGTCTAGAACTTAATACTGTCTCAAATCATTGTTTAGTCTACTTAAATATAGTAAGATATGATCTATTTCATATGCTAAAGTGGATAAGACATAAAGATAAAATTGGAGGTGGCACAAACTCTTATTTTCTCACCCTTATTATGAAAGAGAATCATCCTTTGCAAGATTTAGGTCTATTTTATTATGTAATTCAACCTATAAGACTCTCACCAAAATCTTGGCAAATTGTTTCAAAAAGATATGGCTAGTGTTGATATCAAAGAACTAGGAGGGATTCATGCAAAAAGGAAAATTATTGATAACATAATATTGATCCAAGATGTAGTGCATTCAAGCAATTAGAGTGGTGAAAAAGAAAGGATCATTAAAATTGACATGGCAAATGCATTTGACAAATTTTGGCATGCTTTCATGTTTGAGGTTCTTCACATATTTAGGTTCGATGAGAGTGTTATCTAATGGATCAATTCTTATATTAGGTCTCCTTGGATAGCTCCTTTGGCCAATGGGTGGTCATTCTCTTTCTTTCAGAGGAAGCAAGGCCTCGAATAAGGTTTTCCTCTTTCATCACTTTTGTACATTTTAATGGCTAAAAGCTTAAGTAGAAGGGATTAAATGGAATGAATAGAAGGAAAATTATAAGGTATAATTATTGTAATAGGTGTCAAACCCATTAAACATTCTCAATTTGCATATGATACTTTTCTCATGGGTGGAGCTTCAAATATAATCACGAAGAGAATAAAAAAGATATTGAAATAGTCCCTTGATTCTTCTAAAGGTAAGATCAACAAAAATAAGAGTAAAATATTTGGTTGACATTGTTCCCCTTTATTAATGCATTCATTTTCCAGGATATGTAATGTCCCCCAACCCAACTGAGATACATTACAGTGCGGAATTGATCCGGATTATTTTTGGAACGAAATGAAAGTAGAGATATTACACTGAAATACACATAAAAATTGCCAAAAACAGAGAAATACATCAATACATGATTTCTATTAATGAAATAATGTAGAGAAACTGTAAAAATATAGAGTGCACGACTCGTTAGAATGGTGGCATCTTTATCTCTTAGAAGAGATGTGACAGCTATGTTCATTCGCAAGAAGATGATGAGTACAATGAGGCTCTGAAGGCCTTTTTGCAATAAACATGAATGCCAAAACCCTAGACATCCAAAAACCTAACCCTAGGAGATGAAGTGCCAAAAAGTCATGTGGGCCCCGTTGGGGTAAGTTAGTACATTAACTTCTCGAGGTCGTAACGTTTGCATATGATCTCTGTTTTAGGTGTGTGATAGCCCATTGGAAAGGTCTTTTCGATAACTATGCATGATGTCATCAAACTCTAATTCCATCTACAGTTTGACTGTGGCAAGCCAAGAAAACACTATTTAGGGCCCCAAAACAACCCTGGAAGTACAAAAAGATGTATTGACATGAAAATTTCTAAAATAAGACAGTTGGAATAGGTGGGCGGCCACCAATATCCACTTGGATGTTGTGTAGGGCTTGAGGATAGCCCTGGAAGTGCAGAACCCACAATTACAAATAAATGTCCCCATTACAAAGAAACGTGTTGAACTAAAAACTGTCAAGATGAGCTAATGGGGATTTGGAACAGGTGGGTGGCCACCAATATCCACCTGGATCAATCCCCCCGCTTAGGAAGCAATGATATCTATTGCGTTGAGTTCCCAGGGAAGAGGGGAAAGTGTTTTATGAATCTGAATCTTGGTGAGTTGTGTGCCTTGTTAGAGAAGTTGCATTGCTTGGTATGTGGAAGGCTGTCATGAACCTATTGCCAGCGGGGTTGAATATGTTCCACCAACAGGTTGTCTCTGGGCTTGATGGGGCATTGTGTAGGCACCATTGTAGGCGAAGAAAAAATATCTTCTTTCTCTTATGCAATCTGCTTTTGCTGGATAGAAGGTGTTGAGGTTGTAGTGGTTGTAGTGGCCTTCTTTGCATCCTTTGAACAGACTATGAAGAGGATGAATTTTACAGTATGAAAAATTAACTTGTGGCACTGTTTTGGTGGAACATTAGTCAGAATGACCTTTGGTATCCTATAGAGCTAACCCCCAGAGTAATAATGACACTATGGGTTCGAGACTCATAAACAACATGACGCTTCCACATATATGGTTGGCCCAAAAAAACATCACAGACATCAAGAGGGGAAACATCACACACTACCTCATCCTTGAAGGGTTGGATACCATAGCACAGGCGAAACTATTGGATGAAACAAAGATCTCATCCCTGGTGAAGCCACCCAGTGTTGTATGGTTACGGGTGTGGTGTTTTCGACAACCCCAACTGTTTGACGACATCAACTAAGATGAGGTTCTTCTGGCTGTTGTTATCAACAATGAAATGCAATAGGGTCCCCTTCACCCACATCTGTGAATGGAAGAGGCACTCCCCTTATTCGAGCAACATTCATCAGTGTTGTGCCAGGGGTTTTTATGGAAGTCACACCACTTCCCAGTGTCATTCTTCATCTTTCCTTTACCCTTATTTTTCTATTTATTGGACTGGTTGTTGAGAGGCTATTGGTTAGGGATGTCTTTCCCATGATTTGGTTGTTGCGGATTTGGAGTTGCAAACTCCCATTTGTTATGGTGTCTAAATGTATGCTCGATTTTAACAACATATCGATAGGCAACTCACAATGATGAGATGTTTAGGAAATCCATTTCAGTTTGGATGTACCTATGCAGAGCCCTACGGTATTTCTGAACTAGATGTCGCTCAGAGTCTTTGATACCCATCTTGGTGCGCAAGGTATGGAAAGTATTTATGAACTCTTCCATTGTTTGGCTCTTCTCTTGCCACAGTGTGGTCCATCTCATGCATTGTTCTTCATAGTTATCAATAGGGTAGTATTGTGTCTTGACCGCATCCACAAAAAAATACCAAGTGTGCTCAACCCCATATATTCCAGATTCCTCTGTGGAACTTTTCTCCCAGTAAGTTTCCCACCAACGATTGACATGGGGGAGAGCCTTGAGAAGTGTGAAGGTGATATTTTACCTGTCGAGAAAATTGTGAACAAAGAAATAACCTTCTAGCATATTCAACCATTTTTCTAAGGCACCCGCATCTATATGACCTTCAAATATAAGAATATAACAATTAACTTGTACCTTGAAGGGAGAGGTTACTACAAAGTGGTCGCTTGATGAAGATGCACCTGTTTCTATTGGCAGGCGTTGAAGGATGTGGGAAAAATTCTCCATCATTTCGTCCCTCTATCGCGTGAGAGCTTGCGCAAGCAATAGGTTAATAAAATCTTTTGCTCCACCATTTTTCTTTTATGCCGCCATAGAGGGTTTCTTGGGTGTGCGAGAGCGATTTTCCTCAAGAGAGACAAGATAGAGACCACACTTTCTATACTTGGACCTCGTCAGGGACATGCACTGAAAAACAATCAAGAGAAGCCTGCTCTAATATCCCTGATCTAGATTATTTTTGGAACAAAATGAAAGAAGAGATATTACAATGAAATACACATAAAAATTGCCAAAAGTATAGAAATACATCAATACACGATTTCTATTAATGAAAGAAATGTATAGAGACTCTAAAAATATAGAGTGAAAGACTCGCTAGAATGGTGGTAGCTTTATCTCTTAGAAGAGATGTGACGTCTACGCTCATTCACAAGAAGATGATAAGTACAATGAGGCTCTAAAGGCCTTTTTATGATAAACATGAATGGAAAAACCCTATACATTCAGAAACCTAACCCTAGGAGATGAAGCGCCAAAATTCATGTGGGCTCCGTTGGGGTAAGTTAGTACATTAAATTTTGGGGGTCATAACGTTTGCATACGATCTCTATTTTAAGCGTGTGATACCCTGTTGGAAATGTATTTTTGAGAACTATGCATTATGTTGTCAAACTCTGATTTTGTCTATAGTTTGACTGTGACAAGCCAATAAAACATTGTTTAGGGCCCCAAAATAGCCCTGGAAGTACACAAAGATGTACTGACATGAAAAATTACAAAATAAGCTAGTTGGAATAGGTGGGCGGACACCAATATCCACTTGGATGTTGTGTAGGGATTTAGGAGAGACCCAAAAGTGCAGAACCCGCAATTACAAAGAAATGTCCCTGTTACAGAGAAATGTATTGAACTGAAAAATGTCAAGATGAGCCAATTGGGATTTGGAATAGGTGGGTGGCCACCAATATCCATTTGGATCAGGAATACTCATAAAAATAAAATTTCTACTAACTAGTTTAATTTATTTAAAATTAATTTATTTCGTGTAGCTTCCAGCTACAAATTAAAACAGATTTAGCTACTGTATGTAACCATAAAATATATGCATCTACAACATGCTAATAATCAACATGAAATGCATCTAAACAACTCATTATAGCAACATATAAATTATTCTAATTTACATAGAGTTCACACACAACAATAACACATGTGAATAACTCAGTAACAAGATCAAATACTTATCTTTATAACATATGTTCAACTAGTTGCTTGGGATGGATGTTCCACCCAACCATAGACTGATTGTTCCAGATCTCAATAGTCAGTCACCCCCGAGCTGAGACTAGTAATCCAAAAAAGAGGGTGGTCTCTCACAGTCCACTCACAACTCATACAACTCATAACCCATTGGTATCTTCCTACAACTATCTCATTTTTTTACCAGCTCTCTTCCTCTTGACCTGCCCAAGCCAAGGAATGTACCCCTTCATTGATCTCAGTCCCTCTTGTTTCCCATAAATTTATCAAGGTCTCTCTGACATAGGTAACCAGGAATATCTCAGCTGAGAACTCCAGGGAACTGGCTGCTAGGAAAATATACCAATAAACAACAACAAACACTTATTTTTACAGTGAAACTCTCCCTAGAGTTCACTCTTCAGGCTTGACAACTTGGCTCTTCATTTTTTCATCTCCAATTACGCTCCAACTTTCTCTAAAATTTTCCCTCCATGGTTGCATCAACTCCAAGCTTTCTTTCTTTCTCTCTCCTTACTGCTCATGCACAAAACTTGACTAACTAAATTTGTTGTCCCAACCCATACAAATTTCCTCTATTTGGATTGCCTTTCTTGACTCATACTCTTCCCCAAGCTGATTGTACTCCCCCCTCATGTTCCCAATAAATTTTGGATGTGACCACTCACACCCACCCTCTTACATGCATTCAATGATTGGATTTGGGAACACTCAATCATAAATTGGAAGGTTCATATACAAATATCAAATTTAGGAAAATGGATTGGATTCATATTCATGGATAATTCCCTCTTGGACCCCATCTTGGCCATTATCCTAGACACTCCCCCCTCTTGTGGATTAATTCATCCCCCATATATTTTCCATGTCCCCTTAACAACTGGCATCATATTTTTATTATTAGAACATATAAATATAATTCACATATTACATCGCGTTGGTCATAGCCACACATTATATCTACATAAACATTAATTAAACTGGGGATTATAGTAGAGATGTTACATCCCCCCTCCCCCGCCCCTACAATTGTGTGTCGTCCTTGGTGCACTCTATGTCGATATACATATATGCAAATTTACATCCCAATACTTAGAAATAAAAGTTCTGCAATTTTAACACCTCCAACAGTATCTCCAACCATAATCTCATGTTCCTTTCAACTCGTCAACCCAAGGAATGCACCATTCTATTATCAGGGTTAACTTAAGGGATGTACCATCCATTTATCAAGGCTAACCCAAGGAATGGGTCAGTCATTTATCAAGGTTCCCAACAAGTTGGCTAGGACCCTGAGATGTGGTTCCATAACTCTAGCTTGTCAAAATGGAGTCTTGGATTATGTCTTCTTCAAAATTGACAAAACTTTGTGGGTACTCGACCTGCATGTTTTCTTCATGCTTCCATGTAGCATCTTTAGGATCGTAGCAGGTCCATTGAACTTTTACCAGCCCTATTTCTTTGTCCTTGAGCACCTTGACTTTCCAATCCAGGATGTTGTTGGTTGTGGAGCCTAATTATCTTCCTGATTCAGAGGTTTGTTTCAGCCATGCTTGGATCCCATTTCCTGATGGGGGGTGTGGGGGGACTTTCCCCCCTCATTATAAGGTCACAGATATGACATTAGAATTTATGTTAGGGTTTTTTTCCCTAGAAGGAAACACTCTTTTCATGAGGGAATTGTATTGCGGTTGTGTATGTGCGTGTGAATACTATATTCTGAGAGAGGAGATGGTGGAAGAGGAAGTTATAGTGGGTGTGTTGTAGGTTGTATCCATTCATTTTGCTAGATAATAATAAAGGAAGGACCTGGTAATTTATCTAATGGATGCAGCCCACACTGGGTGAACCACGTATATCTATGTCTCTATTGTATTGTGTATCTTTTGTATTTTATTTCCACATTTGTTTTATTTTATTGCTCTGCGATCCATTTTTTCTAACAACTGGTATTAGAGAGAAATGTAACTCACAGGAAAAGAGGGTTTCTGGCTTAAGTGGGAGGAATGGAAGAAGATGGAAATTTTAACGTCAGAAAATTTATTGGCCAAAACTACCAGTAATGGAAGATGAAAAAGGAAGATTATTTATATCAAAAGGATCTATTCCTACCATTATGAGAAATAACAAATAAGTCAATGACCATGAAGGATTAATAATGGGAGGTTCTTGATAGAAAGTCACTAGGAACGATATGACAGAGCCTGGAAGCATCAGTGGCTTTCAATATTTCAAAAGAAAAGACAACGAACGAGTTGATAGACGCATTGGATAAACTGTATAAAAAACCCTTGAAATCTAATAAGGTATTTCTAATGAAATGATTATTTAATATGAAGATGTCAGAAGGTGGGTCTATTGCAAATCATTTAAATGAATTTAATACAGTTACTAATTAGTCAAGTTATGTAAAAGTGGACTTTGATGATGAAGCAA
>ML782752.1:532436-556018 GCA_009831015.1 Picea engelmannii | reverse complement strand
ATGTCAATATACATATATGCAAATTTACATCCCAATACTTAGAAATAAAAGTTCTGCAATTTTAACACCTCCAACAGTATCTCCAACCATAATCTCATGTTCCTTTCAACTCGTCAACCCAAGGAATGCACCATTCTATTATCAAGGTTAACCCAAGGGATGTACCATCCATTTATCAAGGCTAATCCAAGGAATGGGTCAGTCATTTATCAAGGTCCCCAACAAGTTGGCTAGGACCCTGAGATGTGGTTCCATAACTCTAGCTTGTCAAAATGGAGTCTTGCATTATGTCTTCTTCAAAATTTCCAAAACTTTGTGGGTACTCGACCTGCATGTTTTATTCATGCTTCCATGTAGCATCTTCAGGATCGTAGCAGGTCCATTGAACTTTTACCAGCCCTATTGCTTTGTCCTTGAGCACCTTGACTTTCCAATCCAGGATGTTGTTAGTTGTGGAGCCTAATTATCTTCCTGATTCAGAGGTTTCTTTCAGCCATGCTTGGATCCCATTTCCTGACGGGGGGTGTGGGGGGACTTTCCCCCCTCATTATAAGGTCACAGATCTGACATTAGAATTTATGCTAGGGTTTTTTTCCCTAGAAGGAAACACTCTTTTCATGAGGGAATTGTATTGCGGTTGTGTATGTGCTTGTGAATACTATATTCTGAGAGAGGAGATTGTGGAAGAGGAAGTTACAGTGGGTGTGTTGTAGGTTGTATCCATTCATTTTGCTAGATAATAATAAAGGAAGGACCTGGTAATTTATCTAATGGATGCAGCCCACACTGGGTGAACAACGTATATCTGTGTCTCTATTGCATTGTGTATCTTTTGTATTTTATTTCCACATTTGTTTTATTTTATTGCTCTGCGATCCATTTTTTCTAACAACTGGTATTAGAGTGAAATATAACTCACAGGAAAAGAGGGTTTCTGACTTAAGTGGGAGGAATGGAAGAAGATGGAAATTTTAGCGTCGGAAAATTTATTGGCCAAAACTACCAGTAATGGAAGATGAAAAAGGAAGATTATTTATATCAAAAGGATCTATTCCTACCATTATGAGAAATAACAAATAAGGCAATGACCATGAAGAATTAATAATGGGAGGTTCTTGATAGAAAGGCACTAGGAACGATATGACAGAGCCTGGAAGCATCAGTGGCTTTCAATATTTCAAAAGAAAAGACAACGAAGGAGTTGATAGACGCATTGGATAAACTGTATCAAAAACCCTCGAAATCTAATAAGGTATTTCTAATGAAATGATTATTTAATATGAAGATGTCAGAAGGTGGGTCTATTGCAAATCATTTAAATGAATTTAATACAGTTACTAATTAGTCAAGTTATGTAAAAGTGGACTTTGATGATGAAGCAAGGGCTCTTCTAATCTTGTTCTCATTGCCAGAAAGATGGAATGGCTTGGTCATGGTTGTAAGTAACTTTGTCTTTGGTTCAAACACTCTAAAATTTGATGATGTTGTTGGTGTTATCGTTAGAGAGGAAATGCAACAAAAAAGCATAGGTGAGACATATGGTAATGCACTAGCCATGGAGAATAGGGGAAGACAAAAGGAGAGAGGAAAGGGCTCAGGGAACTATGGGAAATCTAGGAAGGAAAGATCCAAATCCATACAGGGGAAGATAGAGTGTTGGAATTGTGGGAAGAAAGGACATCAAAAGAAAGACAACATAGCTCTAAAGAAAAAAAGACATGGACACTAGGAGAAAAATCAGGAAGCAAATGTAATAGGTGGTGTGTTACAAGATTCTTTGATTCTTTTTGTAGATAATATTTATGAGTCTTGGGTAGTAGATTCAAGGGATTTATTTCATGCCACACCCCATAGGAAACATTTTCTAGATTACGTTCAAGGTGATTTTGGGCGGGTTCATTTGGGTGATGATGCACCATGCAAAATTGTTGGAATGGGTAAAGTACAAATAAATCAAAAGAATGGAAACCAATGGTTGTTGAAATAGGTAAGACATGTTCTAGATCTAAGGAAAAATCTAATTTAAACAGGGAGGTTGGAAAGTAAAATCTGTATATCTATATTTACAGATAAAGCATGGAAGGTCACCAAAGGATCACTGGTGATAGTAACAGGAGAGAAGGTAGGTACATTGTATTTATGTATTGGTAATATTGACTCTTCTATCTCTTTAGCTTCTACAAGATTGGATACAACACTATGGCATCATAGGCTTGGACACATGAGTGAGAATGGGATGCAAATACTTCATAAAATAAATTTGTTTCCAGATCTTAAACAAATTGATCTGGATTTCTGTGAGCACTATGTTTATGGAAAACAAAAGAGAGTCAGATTTCTCAAAGTCGGAAAATAAAAGAAGAGTGAAATCTTAGATCTTATGAATACATATGTATGGGGACCAACTCAGGAATCATTTCTTGGTGGCTCTCATTATTATGTTACTTTTATTGATGATGAAACTAGAAAAACTTGGGTGTATTGCATTCGAAAAAAATATGATGTTTTTTATACTTTTAATAAATGGAAAGCTTTGGTTGAGAATAAGACAGGAAAAAGGTTGAAGTGTATCAGATCATACAATGGAGGTGAATATTGTAGCAAGGAGTTTGATTATTGTTGTTCATACCATGGGATTTGTAGAGATAAAATAGTTCCAGGAACACCACAACAAAATGGTGTGTCAGAAAGGATGAACAGGACAATCATGGAGCGTGCAAGGAGTATGAGATTGCATGTTGGGTTTCCTTTACATTTTTGGGCATATGTTGTAGATACGGTTGTTTAATTAATAAACAGAAGGCCTTGAAGCTCTTTGGATGGAGGAATTCCAAAGGAGGATGGACAGGTAAAAAGGAAAACTATTCTTTTTTTAAGACTTTCGGTTGTGAAGCATTTGTCCATATTGATAAAGAAAATATAAAAAAAGCTTGAGGAAAAATCCAAGAAGTGTACCTTTATTGGATAAGGTGTTAATGATTTTGGCTATCACTTATGGGATTATGAAAATCGAAAAATCATTAGGAGTAGAGATTTCATATTCAATGAGAATATCATGTACAAAGATCAATTGCAGGGAAAGAAACAGGAAAAAGAAAAACCAGAATACACAGTACTTGATGAGATCACTGAAAAAGAAATTCCAAAGGTACCAGAAAATCAAAATGTACAACAATAGGAGCAACATGTACCTCAAACTTCTACAAGTGTTGTTAGAATATATACTAGGTTAAATAGTCTCCCTGAACAATACTCTCCTTCATTGTATTATTTATTGTTGGTTGATTTTGGTGAACTAGAAAGTTATGAAGAGACAATGCAGGTAGAAACTAAAAAGAAGTGGGAGCAAGGAATGAAAGAGGAAATTGACTCCTTGGTAAATAACTATACTTGGGACTCGGTTCAGTTGCCTGTAGGAAAAAGAGCATTGCAGAATAAATGAGTTTACAAGTTGAAGGAAGAAGATGGAGGGAAAAAGTGGTACAAGGATAGACTTGTTGTAAACGGGTTTACACAAAGGAAAAATATAGATTTTGATAAAATATTTTCTCTTGTTGTTAAGATGACTTCAATTAGGACTATTTTAATTTTATGACAGTAGAATATTTGTATATTGAACAATTAGATGTAAAAACAACGTTTCTCAATGGGGATTTGGAGGAAGAGATTTATATGCAACAATCATAGGGCTATGAGGTCAAAGGAAATGATAATTTGGTACGAAGGTTGAAGAAGAGTTTGTATGGCCTAAAGTAAGCTCCAAGGCAGTGATATTTGAAGTTTGACAGGTTTATGATAGAACAAGGTTATAATAGATTTCATTCTGATCACTGTGTTTATTTTAAAAGGATAGAAAATGGAAGCTATATTATCTTGCTATTGTATGTAGATGGAATGCTTGTTGCAGGATCTAATATGCAGGATATAAATGTTCTCAAGAAGAAATTATATAATTCATTTGCTATGAAGGATTTGGGTGCTGCAAATAAAATACTTGGTATGAGAATAACAAGAGACATGAAAAATCACAAAATGACATTATCTCAGGGTGAGTACATAGAGAAGGTGTTGGAGAGGTTTTGAATGCAGAATGAAAAATCAGTTAGTACACCTTTGTCCAACCATTTCAAATTAACTAAGGAAATGTGTCCCAAGACACATGAGGAGATAGAATACATGTCCAGGGTCCCTTATTCGTCAGTAGTTGGCAGCTTAATTTATGCGATGGTTTGCACAATGCCATATATTACACATGCAGTGGGAGTTATGAACAGGTATATGAACAATCCAGGTAAAGAACATTGGGAGGAAATAAATTGGATTCTCATGTATTTGAGAGGTACTTCTACTCATGCATTATGTTTTGGAGGTTCAAAATTTTTTCTACATGGATATGTTGATTCAGATAGGGCAAGTGATAAAGATAACAGGAGGAGCACCACAAGGTATGTTTTTACTGTAGGTGGAACAACAGTAAGTTGGATTTCGAAACTCCAAAAGGTTGTTTCACTTTCAATAATGGAAGTAGAGTATGTTGTTGCTACAGAGGCTAGTAAAGAGATGATTTGGATATAGAGGTTTATGGAGGAATTGGGAAAGAAGCAGGAGAATCGCAGGTTGTACTATGACATCAACAATGTCATTCATCGTGCAAAGAACTCATCCTTCCATTCTAATACTAAGCATATACAACTCATGTACCATTTCATACGATCCATCTTGGAAGATGGACATTTGAAGTTGGAAAAGATACATACTATCTAGAATCCTGAAGACATGTTAACAAAGGTAGTAACCAGGGAAAAACTGAATTCCTACTCAGTTTCAGCTGGTCTTCAAGCATGAAGGTGAAGATGAGATTTTTCCTAGGTGCAAGGTGGATCATAGTCCAACAAGGACAACAAAAGTGGACTTTTTGTGATCAGTCTCCAAGTGGGAGATTGTTGGTTGTGGAGCCTAATTATCTTTATGATTCAGAGGTTTGTTTCAGTCGTGCTTGGATCCCATTTCCTGACGGGGGGGTGTGGGGGGGATTTCCCCCCTCACTATAAGGTTGCAGATCTGACAATATAAGTTGTGTTAGGGTTTTTTTCCATAGAAGGAAACACTCTTTTCATGATGGAATTTTATTGAGACTGTGTATGTGTGTGTGAATATTGTATTATGAGAGAGGAGACTGTGAGAGAAAGAAGAGAAATTTATGACATGTGTGTTTTAGGTTGTATCCCTTCATTATGTTAGATAATAATAAAGGAAGGACCTGGAAATTTCTCTGGTGGACGTATCCCACACTGGGTGAACTACGTATATCTGTGTCTCTATTGTATTGTGTATCTTCTATGTTTTATTTCCACATTTGTTTTATTTTATTTCTCCACGATCCAATTTTTCTAACAGATGCATACTAGTTCCACCTAGAAATCCCCTTCGTGCTCCACCTGGAAATCCCCTTTGTGTTCCACCTAGATCATATTCCAATCAATTATGTGGTTAGAGTCATCAAAATATTTATTTAATAATGATAGATGAGATACATTATGTACTCTCATGGATGTAGACAATGCTAGTATGTATGCAACTGGACCTACTTTTCTAATATTTCAAAAGACCCAGAATGTCTCGCTGCAAACTTTGGGAAACTACCTAATCTTGTCAAACTTCTCTTTTCCTCTAATTTTAAGAATGCATGTTCTCCCACTTTAAAATCTATGAAAACTATGTTCTTGTTTGCATAACATTTCTTCCTATCCTCGGTAGACTTTAAATTTTGTTTTATCTTTGTCATATGTTCTTCCATTTCCCTTAACAATTCTAACAACTGATCTATCTCTTGGATTATCCCAACTCACCAAAGTGTTAAAATTTATTTCATACAATGCTTCAAATGGAATCATTTTCAATGAGGTCTGATACCCATTGTTGTAGGAAAATTCAAGTAAATGAATATAATCTTCCCACTTTGATGGATGGTCCATCACATATATTCTAAGCATGTCCTCAATTATCCTATTGGTCCTCTTTGTTTTCCCATCTGACCCTGGATGATATGTTGTACTAAGATTTAAATTTGTTCCAAATCCTTTGAACAAACCTTTCCAAAAATTGGAAGTAAAATTTGGATCTCTATCTGAAACTATTTCCTTAGGCACTCCATGTAGCCTAGCAACTTCTCTCATATATATCTCTGCAATATTTGTTGGCTCATGTGTTGTCTTCACCAGGATAAAATGTGATGCCTTAGTTAACATATCAACCACCACCATGATGGAATCATGTTGCCCCACTCTTCTTGAAAGCTTTGTAATGAAATCAACCATGACAACTTCCCAATTCCATTTCAGAATGGGCAATGGTTGTAGTAGACTTGTTGGATGCTTATGTTCAGTCTTCACTTTTTGGCATTCTAGACATATAACTATGTAATTAGCCACTTCCTTCTTCATTCCCGACCAAAACTATTATCTTCTCATAGTTGTAATGGTATTATGATATCTTGGGTGCCCAACATATGGCACATTGTGCATTTCCCTTAGAACTACATTTTTCATCTCACAAGAATTTAATTTCTACTAAAAAATACTTTGTTGTAATATTTCTTTTATTTTACATAATGTTGATCTGAGTTTGTTGTTGCAATAATGTTTTCTTTTATATCATTCATGTACATGCTAATGGTTGAAATATGCACTTCATGAGCTCTCCTATTGAGTGCATCGACCACTTGATTTTCCTTTCCGTTTATATGCTTAATTTCAAAGTCATATTCGCTCAAAAATATAAGCCATCTAGTCTGCCTGGAATTTAATGTTGGTTTTCCAAACAAATGCTTCATACCACAATGGTCTCTCCTTAGCTCAAATTTCTTATCCATGAGGTAATCCCTCCACATTTTTAATACATATACAATTGTTTCCAACTCTAGATCATGGGTAGCATAATTTCTTTCATGCTCTTTTAATTTTTTGGACTCATAGCATACCACGTGATCCTTTTGACTTAGAACTCCACCGAGTATTTCCTTGCATGCATCGGCACACACAACAAAATCTTCATTCGGATATGCAATCATTAATATTGCTGCACTTGCAAATATTTTCTTCAACTGCTGAAAACTCTCTTCACACTTGAAATTCCATTCAAACTTCACTCCCTTCTTTTGTGAAGAAGTGATTGGACTTACAATCTTTGAGAACCCTTTTTGAATTTTTGGTAATAACTGACAAGACCCATGAATGATTTTACCTTTGTCACATTCTTTAGCACTGGTCATCCTCTAATGGCCTCTATCTTCTCATGATCCATTTCTATCCCATCTACTAAAATTATATGCCCCAAGTAGTGAATCTTCTTTTGATAAAAGATGCACTTAATTAGCTTAGCATACAATTTATGCTCTCTTAAAACTTGCAACACCATTCTTAAATGTTTCTCATGTTCCTCTTATGACTTAGAGTAGATGAGTATATCATCTAGGAACACAATTACAAACTTGTCCAGGTACTCCTTGAACACTCCATTCATCAAACACATAAAAATTATTGGGGCATTTGATAGTCCAAATGGCACTATCGTGAATTCATAATGTTCGTGACGTGTCCTAAATGTGGTATTGCTTATGTATTTTTCTTTAATTCTCACTGGATGATATTCTGATCTCAAGTCAATATTGGAATAGATTATTGCACCTTTCATCTCATCAAACAAGTCATCAATTCTTGGAAAATGATACTTGTTCTTTATGGTGACCTTATTCAGTTGTATGAAATCAATACACAACCTTAAGGTTACATCTTTATTCTTCACAAAAAGAATTGGGGCTCCCCATGGTGACACACTTGGGCGTATATACCCCTTCTTTATCAACTCTTCAAGCTACATCTACAACTCCTTCAATTCTAGTGTACCCATTCTGTATGGTGCCTTGGACACTGGGGAAGCTCCTAGCACCAAATCAATAGAGAAATCAATGTCTCTCTTTGGTGGAAATCCCGAGATTTCTCTAAAAACATATTCAGAATCCCTCAAGGATGGATGATCTTCAATTCTTTCCACTTTATCTTTGGATGCATCTTCCATATGGGCTATAAAAATCTGACATCCCTTCCTAAAACTCTTCTTCAACTGCATAGATGAAATCTCTCTAACAACTACAACTCTTGGAATACCTTGAATCTTTTCTTGCTTCCCTTCTTCATCAAGACATGTGATTGTATTTTTGTAACAGTATAGGACACCATGGTGTTTTCCCAACCAATCCATGCCAATTAGACAACTTTTACAGCCTCCTTTGTGTTGAGTCCATTCATGTCTATTTGAAAATATTTAACCAACTCATTGATCTTTCTCTTAGCCTTGGTGGCTAACTGATCTAACCAATATTTCTTATGCTTACTTATTTGCAAGTGAAATATTTCAACAATGTTAGCATTTATGTAACTATGGCTAGCTTCATAATCAATTAAAAATACTATGGGCCAGTTATCGATTTACCTTCCACTTCAATCACGTGGGATTGATATTCTGCTTGCTTGTTGTCCAAGGATGCATAAATCCTTGGCATGTTTTCTTCCATGTCTTCCATTGTTTCAGCCTCTTGAATGTTCTGAATAGTTCTCATTCTTTCTCCTTTGTGAGGGTTGTCCCTGTATAAGTGATTCCCCTCACATCCCCAACATTGTACAGGTTCATTCCATGTCCTTTTCCCAAATGAATCTGCAGTCTTGTGCTCATTTTGGGCTGATTGACCTTGTTGATTTGCTTGGGAGTTGTTCCTGAAAAAGGGTGGCTTAAAACCTTTCTTCCTTTGATCATTTTTCCCTTTCATCTTGTCATTCCAAGTCTTTTGGAAAACTGGCCTTCTTTTGCTTTGCTCATAAAGATGATTTTCTCTTGTTATGGCTTCCTCCAAAGTTTTGGGGTTATCGTATTGAATCTTGTCACTGTAGAAGGATGGAAACCCACTTAGAAACCTTTGTATTTTTACCTTCTCATTCTTGATGAAGTCAACGTACTTCAACAATTCAAAGAACCTCTTTTCTTAATCGTCCATTGTCATGGTTCCCAACTTGAGTTCAAATAACTCCTTCATCTTTCTTTCATAGTAATGCTCTAATAAATATTTATCTTGGAAATATTCTTTGAAATACCTCCACGAGATCCTCTTCTCATCATGGTTCTTGGCTTGCTTGAGCTAATCTCACCACATGGTTTCCTTTCCCTGCAAGTGGTAGGTGGAAATTCTAGATTCTACTTGGGAGGGGTGGTCATGCACCTGGAAATATTTCTTCATTTCCAACATCTAGGCCTCAACCTCTTCTCTCTTCCTGTGCTCACCATTGAAATTTGGTGGCTTAATAATCATGAGTTCACCTCACAAGATGTCTACCTCAGGCCTTCTTCTTTGCCTCCTAACAGGAGAAACACTTGGGCTACTTCCTGGCCCATAACTTGAACAAGTTCTTCTAGTGCATTTCCTTGGATAATGATGGCGCTTACTCATGCTTCTTGAATTCCTATCATTTCCATGATCATCCCTTTTTCTATGGGATATAGATTTGACACTTGTCTAGCACTAGATAATTTCTTGGTGCTAGAGTCTTTGTTGACTTTCTTATGCAACATGTTCAAGCTCTGAATTATCTCTTCCCGATCCTTCATAATCCTTTCGTTATCATCTCTATATCTCTGCACTTTTCTATGTAGGCTTCTCATAGTGACAGGTTCTTGCCTATCTCTTCTTCCATTTGACTTTGTTTCAACATTTCCCATGTTGACATGCATACCCCCAACCTCTTCCTCATGGATGTAATATCCTTGAGCATTTTCACTAACACTAGTCCTCATATAAGAACTAAAGTCACTTTCATGTACCTCTAATTCTACAAGAAATGTGTGTAATAATTATTGTTAGAAACATGCATAGCATCAAACATTCCATCCATTAGAATACAGGTTATTTCTTCATCGATTTATGAAGGATACATTGTACCAATTCAAAATTTGATTTCATAGACGTGTTCTTCTCTGAAACAAATTTCCAATGGTTGTACTCATACCTCAATATGAAATCTGAGCGAAACGTTACAACAATTACATGTTGGAATTTCCACTCTTTTATTGCTACAAAAATATATTTATTAATTTTTGAGAAATTTCATTTCCTAAAACAAAATTATAGGTTGAAATGTGTCTTCTACTCCTCAATACCTTTCCAACGATTGTTTGTTTTCTCAAATCCAAGCTCTGAGATGAAAGTTATGGTTTGGAGAAGTTTATGTTGTTTTACCCAATTTATTCATGCATGCTACATGTGTCTTTTTTCGCTTCATGTGCATTTTTAGGTATCCATAACCAAAATATGGCTTCACCATTGGATTTGATGGGTAATATGTTTTCTATCGACTGCTCCTGTGCCCCAAATGAACTTCTCGGCATGAAGTTATGCCCTCTGGAAGTAAAATTGGTGCCAAAATTTTACCTTCACTCTTTTGGATGTAACTTTCTCATAGGAGCTCCATTTTGCAAACCGTTTAGCCCATTGGATAACTCTCTCTAAGTTATTTTATTTGAGCCATAGATATAGAGTGTACCTTAGTATGGTCAATTTTTGGGGGTTTTGATTGGATAAAAACGTCGTTTAGAGCCTCAAAAATGCCCCGCAAGTTAATGACCTTCAAAAACCACAAAAAATCGTATAAAACTGATTGTTTTACCACTGTAACAACCCTTTAAATATGAATTGTTGATCTCAAATCAACAGAAACAAAAACATTTTATCTAACTCTATCGGCCATCGACGATTGACAATCTCCTTTGGACATGCATGACACTTTCCCTGATCTGTCAACGCGACCGTCGACCATCGGTCCAATTCCCTGAAAATCGATTTGTGCACAAGTATTAAATCAACCAATTTGACTGTCGACCATCGACCATCAGTGATCCTCAACGACTATTGAATACACTTTCCCAAATCAATCGACCTAACCATCGACCATCAGTGATCCTCAACGACTATTGAATACACTTTCCCAAATCAATCGACCTCACCATCGACCATCTACCACTTCTATTGGCTGACATGGCATGACACATGGGTGTTGAGGTGTCAACTTGGGTGACATGAAATTCCATGTGGATGATGATGTGGAATGACATGTGGATGATGACATCACCATCCTCTTTCCCCCATCGACCACTGACCAATTATTTTGTACAACCTGAACACATTTTCGAATCAGTCGACACCCAACCATCAATGAGCCAGTCATCGATGACTTCTCTTGCTTGATTCGAACACTTCGCCAAAATTAGTCGACGCTCGACCACTAGCCCATCGACTATCGATGACTTTTGTTGACGATTGAAAATACTTCATTGGATTCTGTCGACGTCGATTGTCAACCATCGACAGTCAGAGATGTCCTTTGGCTAAAAGAAACTCTTCTCCAAACTCGTCAATTCAACTGTCGACCATCGATGAGTTCAACTAGAGAACTCCAAGCCCTCTACAAATCTTGTCGATCTGACCATCGATCATCGGTGAAATCTTTCGATGAAATCCAACACTTAGAATATTTTGATCACAGTCCAAATGAATATGTACTGTCGATATCCTTCAACTTCCAACTGTCGAAATGGAATCTCGATTGTTGATTTGATCAACCTTCCAAATGACCGAACCTTTATGAATTTTTAAATTTATCATGGAAAATATTTGTCGTCGATCTCAAGATCAAAATAGATCTTGGTCGTCAATTCACCAAACTACATGTAACTCTACAAGATACCATTAAAACTCGAATTTCGACCTACAAATTTACCTCTCTACTCCATTAATCTTCTTAAGCCGTTTGGAGTCATTCAAACTCGGATTTTTCCCATAGATTTGGGGATTTCTCTCTAAATTCTTTGTTTTCCCCAAACTTGTCACAGACAAAATCTGCAATAGTGAATTTCACTAATTCACTCTAGTTCAAGTCCATCCAAGATTGTTGTTTGATTTAGACGCTCTGATACCAGAATGTAACGTCCCCTAGCCCAACTGAGAGACATTATAATGCATAATACTCATAAAAATAATTTTTTTGTTAACTATTTTAATTCATTTATAATTAACTCATTTTTTGTAGCTTTCAGCTACAAATTAAAACAGATTTAAATATTGTCTATAACCATAAAATAGATGCATCTACAACATGCTAATAATAAACATGAAATTCATCTTAAAAAATCATTACAACAACATATAAATTATTCTCATTTACACAGATTTCATGCAAAACAATAACACATGTGAATAACTCAGCAACAAGATAAAACACTTATTTTTTGTAACATATGTGCAACCAACTGCTTGGGATGGATGTTCCACCCAACCATAGACTAACTGTTCCATATCTCAACAACCATTCACCCTCGATCTAATATTAGTATTCCACAAAAGAGCGTGGTCTCTCACAATCCACTCACAACTCATACAACTCACAACCCACTGGTATCTTCCCACAACTATCCCAATTTTCCACCAGCTCTCATCCTATTGACTTGCCCAACCCAAGGAATTTATCCCTTCACTGATATCAATCCCTTGGGAATCCCATTTTTTTATCAAGGTCTCTCTAGCACATGTAACCATGAATCTCTCAGCTGGGAACTCAAGGTAACTGGTTGCTAGGAAAATCTACTAGTAAACAACAAAAAACACGTGTTGTTATAGTGAAACTCACCCCGGAGTTCACTCTTCAGACTTGACAACTTAGCTCTTCAGTTTTTCAGCTCCAATTACACTCCATCTTTTTTTAAAATTTTCCCTGAATAGTTGCATCAGCTCCAATCTTTCTTTCTTGCTCTCTCCTTGTTGCTCATGCACAAAACTTGGCCAACTAAAACTATTGTCCCAACCCATACAAATTTCCTCTCTTTGGCTTTCCTTTATTTACTCACACTCTTCCCCAAGTTGATTTTACTCCACCCCTATGTTCCCAATACCTTTTTGATGTGACCACTCACACCCACCGTCTTACATGCATTTAATGATTAGCTTTGAGAACACTCAATCAGAAATTGGAAGGTTCATATACAAATTACCAATTTTATGAAAATGGGTTGGATTAATATTCATGGGTAATTCCCCCTTGGACCCCCTCTTGGCCATTATACTAGACACTCCCCCCTCTTGTGGATTAATTCAGCCCCCATCTCTTGTCCATGTCCCCTTAGCAGCTGACATCACATTTTTATTATTAAAACATAGAAATACAATTCACATATTACATCGCTTTGGCCCTAGCCATACATTATATCTACATAAGCATTAATTAAACCAGATATTATAGTGGGGATGTTACAAGATATTAGAATTCCCTAGCATCTTAAATTAGAGTTCTTTTAAATACCCAGGAATGCCCATTTCATTAGATATTCCAAAGTCCATGTACTAGGCACATATTGTTCAGAAGATCAAAGGAAAAATGTAGCATTGGAGATGACATTGGTTTAATCTAGTAGGAAGGGTCATTTTAATAAAATTGATCCTTTCTTCACTACCTATTTACTAATGTTCAGGCATGATGGATCTAGTGGGTGTCATGCAACAAATCTCAAGGGACATAAGAAAATTCCTATGGTAATGGGGAAAAGAAAACATAAAAACAAATTACATTTAGAAAATTGGAACATTGCTCGAGCAAAGGAAGAGTATAGAGGACTTGGAATCAAGGATATGTTGTTGATGAATCTATCCATGGGTGCCAAAATCATATGGAGACTAATTATAGTAGAGCTTAAATGGTGGAAACTAGTGATAGGTATCTCCACTCAATACAGATGAATTGAATTGAAAGAATCACTTGGGAATAAAATGAATCTAACATTTGGAAATAATGCAAAGTTGCAACACACATAATTATGGACCACTTATCTTGGATAGTAGGAAATGGGAAATCCATCAATATATGGATCAATCGAATTGTGGGTGAGGCTCCCTCAACTACCTTTGGAGAGATGATACATGTTCAAAATTGGTTGGCAAAGAATGACATCTAAACTATGTTTGATCTCTCAAATGGGATTGGTGAATATGGAACTAGAAATGTTGGAAAAGGCTCTCTCCTCCAATGCACTTGTTGAATTAGGGTCATTAATTGTTTTCCCTTTTGAGTTGATATGCACCCCTTTTGTATTTCTATTTGAGATAGTAAAGGATGGGGTTTAAAAGGAGATGAGATTTCAATTAAATCTAGATATGGTGTTCAAATAAATGATATTCCACACCCTCCAAGGTCAATTATGTGGAAGCACATACGAGAAGGTGATGGGTTTCCCAAAGTAAATATTCTTTGTTGGACTTTAGCACATAGTAAAATTTTATCAGTTGAGAATTTGAGAAAGAAAGCAATATAAGGTCCATCTGTTTGCACATTATGCCAAACAATTGAGGAAACCTCTCTAGATCTCTTTTCTCAATGCCAATTTACCATTCAGACCTGACAATTAGCATTTGTTGAAGTGGGGCACAACCTCTCTCATTGCATGAACTAGAAGGAAGTGTTTGGCACTTGGAATCACAAAAACCTAGGGTTCTTCCAACACAGCAATTCTAAAGCGAGTTTGGACAACCTTGCCAAAATTTTTATGCTGAAAAAATTGTTTGGCCATAAACAAGTGCATTTTCCAGCAAGAATGATTCCCCCCTATGTAGGTAGAAATCCAAGATCAAAGTCTAATTGTAAATTCCATAATATCCAAAGGAACCAAAGGGAACCAAGCGACTACTTTAGAAGTTGAAAACATGTTGTGGGAAAAAGAAATACTAAATATGGGACCTCCCCAACACTCTATTATCACAAGATAGCCCAAATTTGATCCCTCTTCGGATTTGAGAATGCAAAAGGACAAATTCCTTCAATGACAATATCTATAATAACAATATACCCTCTTTTTTGAGTGTGCATCCAAAAGAAATCCTGGAGTGGCAGGTGCAGGGGGATTGTTTACAACCTCAAAGAACAACAAGAATTGATGTATAATTGGGGACTAAAAAATGCATCAAATAACTAGGTTGAAGCATTATCCCTTTTTCAAAAATTTAATGTTATGTAGGTGAGGCAAGTCAAATCAATAATGGTTATCGACGATCTATGGTTATCATTCAATGAATGAGGGACATTGATCCAGGCGGAAATCGGTGGCCGCCCACCTATTCCACTGGTGCAAAACAAGGGTTTCCACCTTGGCAGTTTTTCTACAACCTTTCGGGCTCTAAGCTTCCGAGGTTGTTTTGAGGCCCTAAACATCGTTTTTGGGCCCGCCAAGTCACACTGTAGGTTTTATCTAGAGTGTGAAAACAAAATGTGTAGTCCTCGGATAGACCTTTCAAACGAGTTATCATGCACCCCAAACATAGATCATATGCAAAAGTTACGTCCTTGGGAAGTTGGTGTACCAACTACCCCCATCAAGGCCCGCAAACCTTTTAGCATTTCATTTTTCAGGGTTAGGGTTTTGTATTTTGTTTGTGTTAAAAAGGCCTCTAGAGCTTCATTGTAAACATCATCTTCTTGCGAATGAGCGTAGCCATCACATCTCTTCTCAAAGATAAGTTGCCACCATTCTAGCGAGTCATTAACTCTGTAATTTTACAGTTTCTGTACATTCTCTCATTAATTAAATTTGTGCAAATTTACAGTATCTTTGTGTTTATTGAAATATCTTTGTATATTTCATTGTTATATCTCTGCCTTCATTTCGTTCTCAAAATAATCCAGATCAGTGGTATTGGAGAAGGATACTCCTTTTCGTTTCTTAGTGCATGTCTCTGACGAGGTGAGAGTATAGAGAGTTGGGTCTTGAGCTAGTTTCTCTTGAGGAAAACCACTCTTGCCAGTCCAAGCGGCTTCCCATGGAGGAAGAAAAGAGGAATGAGGGAGCAGAGGATCCCATCAAGTTGTTGCTCGTTGAATCCCTTGTGCAATAGAGGAGCGAGATGTTGGAGAATTTTCCCAAATCCTTCAACAATTACTAACAATAACAAGTGCATCTTCGTCAAGGAGTAGCTATGTAAAAATTTACAATATTTATAGTAAAAGTTTTTTGAAAAAGATTACAAAGACAAAGTAAACTTTAGATAGACCCTTTACCTATTTTGTTTTCTTTACATTTTACAAAGTCAAACTCAAAAATCTAAGATTAGATTGTGGTGTGAGATTCTCACACAACTTTATTTTATATAATCATTACTTATTCCCTTCAAAACATAACAAAGTAAGATTAGATGAAAGTGAAATGTTATTATTATTTATATTTAATGTAAAATTTATACAATGATTTGAGTAGACTTAATAGTTTACAAAATGTATTTCCACCTTAAAAATTACTAATTTAAATTCAAAAAGGACAATATATGTAAAAAAAACTTGTCCTTGTGGAATGGAYTGGTACCACATACACATACATAGTTGTTAATAGTGGAATGTAATTAATTAAACATTTTAAAATAGTGTAGTTTAAATGTTYTATTTTTTKGTTGTTAATAGGTGATTTTTTCTGTTTGATTTTGTCTGAAATCTGGTGAAGAATGGTTGGATCTGTATATTTGAGTGGCTAAATTTGTATAATAGGATTGTCTAAGAAGTTTTTCAATACAGTAAATCCAATTATACATTCAGAAATACAATTTAAACAACAAAAAATAGTRATTTTGTCCARATTTACATCACCCATTATGTTTAGCTAAYTACTTGAAACCCTAAGCAAATGGAAACCTGCTTACAAGAAAACCCATGGCCCCGCCTGGCTTGTCACTATTAACGATGTCTGCAACCAGCGACAAACGAGGTTTGAATATTAACTATAAAATAAAACAGTGGAAACTGTGTTGACTTTAATGTGCAGGTGAGGCCAAGCAGACCAAATGAGCTCTACAATGTAGTTATAAAAAACATCCGCAGAATAACTTTGTTATCAAAGTTTGCAAGCGCAATATAGATTGATTGAAAGAGTAAGAGTTTTTGTTGATAAGAGATTGGGAAGACTTCCACATGGCAGGTAAGCCATCCATGATGCAAGTGATAATTCTACAGTTGGTAGACTGGTTGGGATGGCTGTCTGGTATTGCTTTAGCACAGCTTGAATTTAGCGAAGCTTTAATGGGATCCGTTAATATTACGGATGTAGGAATCACATGCTTGAGCAATGCAGCGGTTTTTATTACTAGTTTGCTCAGAGGGAGACTTTATTTGGAGATGGGTGCCAGGGATGTCATGGCCACCATAATAGGTCCGGCCAAATTTGAAGGAACAAATGAGCACATATTTCGACTAACCACATGTGAAAGTGAAGAGGATTATAGATATGCTTCTGTTGTAATGCTGTCCAACAGTACGTCCAATTCTTCAATCAGGTTATTCATGAAGTATATGTACAATTTCCATAATGTGAAGTCCATCCTCCTGAAACATATTCCTTTAAAAGATGAATCATCAGTCAACATACTGTCGTGTAGTTGCTGCTGCAACTGCATTGTAGTCGAAGCAGTGTCAGGGATCACAGGGATGCTTGAAGGTCTGAATCCTTCAATATCCCTAAAGCAACTCGGTAATTCCCGGTACCTGCTGCCATCTCGGAAGTGCCTGAAAAAAGTTTGTCATGGGTGGGACCAGATTGATTCACCTGCTGCGGTCTATGATACACTGGATTCTCAATTTACGAGAGCCAACCGAGAAGAGCCTCTTTGCATCTGTATTCCAGTGAATCCTGTCGTTGGTGATGACTGGATAAAGATTCTGATGAAATCTTTCAAATCTAAAGACGAGGAAGACAGTGGAGCCATAGTGATGGCTTCCGTTGCCCTGGAAAACTATTTGTCTAATAGCCCAAAAGAGCAAACGGAAGAAGTATTCTACAGCACAGCGTCATTAATAGTGCCAAGGATCATAGAAATATCAATCAACATTGCACTAACTGTTTGGATCAAGCTGGATGGCTTCTCTAGCGCTCTTGTAGCGAGAAAGGCAGTGAAAAATCATGTTGTGAACAGTACAGGAAATGGCTTTGTCGCCAATGCGTTTTTAACCGGCGCTCTGGTCAAGTCTAATGCCGGTAACACCAACGTTTGCCAAGTACTGAGGTTTATAGAGGGTAATCTTCGAACCATCAAAATCTTATCAATTGTAGTGGGTTGTGTCAACTTGATTTGCTCTATCATTTGGGCTATGCATGTTGGATTTGGTGGAGGTGCTGCCAAATTAAAATAACTTCCATTCAACCCTCTATACCTAGAATTTCTGTGATAATGGCAGCCATTTTTATTGGTTGGGTTATGGACTGTTTGGATTTTTGTTGAAAGAAATTGCCTACCAACAAAAATAGTGGTTCCAACACAAATAGTGGGCTTAGGGTTGTAGTGATAATTTTGGAGATGGCCAGCATTGTTGTATATGGTTGTGCAGTAACAGAAGCTTTAGACATAAACAGATTTGGGAGATGGGTATATAGTGCTCTGCAAGGCCTGGTTTGGCTCAAGTGGGGGCTTGGCTGTTATCTACTCAAAAACTATTCGCCTAAATATGGTGCCAGATCTTCCGTGCGGAGTCCCGACGGACCACTGCTGTTCTCTGCTGGTAGGTGGGCTGACAATGGAACTCTGGTGTACTCTTCTGCATTCTTTCTCAATGCTGTCTTTGCCGGAGTTCGTGGCTGGAAGTAATAGTCATGCATTATGAGATCTGTTTTACCAGATACATATGACTTCATGCTTATTATCCCTGTGGCTCTGTTGCCTTGTAATTTTGCTTCTAGTTGTTCATACACATGATTTTCATCTTAAACAAAGTTATGAATGTTGTCCTCTCATGAGTATTCTTTATACTTTCATTTAGACAGTGAATAAAATTGTTTTCATCTTTATATTCAGCAGAGCAATTTAACAAATCTTGAGCACATTCTATTTATTTCTCACAACAGTTATGATAAATACTTTTAGAGGGATAAAACCTTTTGCAGTGTTCTTTGAATACTCAATGGAAATTCTTCAAAGATGAAATGTTGGAAGGGGGTAATGAGAAATACCATTTACATGCATCCCCATCCAATGAAAACATGAACATTTTCATCAATATATCTTCATAATGGATGTCAAGTTGCTGCATCAAAGCATGAAATTTTTGAACATACTCAATAGGGCTATCATTCTCACCTTCATAAAATCTAGGCAGCTGATCTTGTCATTCATCAATTAGAGGCACAGGATGTGGATAATCATCTATGGCTGAGAAATTGAGTGGGGCAAACCTCCTGGCCAGGATAGCCTTCATAGCCATTTAATTTGTCTCATTCTAGTGGAGTCACCCACAAATTCTGAACAATGGAGTCGCCATGATGAATGTGCAGTCTTGAAGGTGTCCAACTCCAGTCACCATCTAAAGATGGAGTTGTGCAATGTCGTTCTTCCCAAGGAGCTTTTCAATCTGCTCAAATTCGTCCTGACAGCGGTGCCAAGAATGTTAGTGCAAGGAGTCACCCCATGACTGCATAGGGGTAAGCCTTACACATCAGGAAATATGAAAAAAGAAAGTTGATTTGAAATTATGAGAGAAGTAGGGCTGGGGCTATCTGCTTGACTTGACAACTCATATGAATCTATCCCTGCAAATCATCTTCCATATGCAGCAAAACAAATCATCCAAAAGCAATGTTTAGCCTTTCGAGGCTTTCAGGTGGAAGACTTTTATGAGAAAACACAGAACTAGAAACAAAATGATATGAAGATCATTTTCAAGCATACTATTTATATAGTAGAAGAAGAATCATAATCTGAAGATCCTTTTTAGAAGAGATTTAGCAACACACAAGGTAAAAGATCTCAAAAGATCCTCCTAAGCAACCAATACAGAAATACACATAAATGCAGAGATGCAGCGGAAATAAGACTTCATTTCATTAATAACAAATGACTGAAATATGCTTACAGCCAGAATGGAAATAAACTAGCTAGGGCGCTAGTAGCTTATCTCTGAGAAGAGATGTGGCTGCTACTTGCATCCGTGAGAAGATGATTACAATGAGGCTCTAGAGGCCTTTTTACAATAGACGAGAATGTCAAAAGTCATATACATCCAAAAACCTAATCCTAGGAGATGAAGCGCCAAAAGTCATGTGGGCCCCGTTTGGGTAAGTTAAGACATCAACTTCCTGGGTCGCAACTTTTGCATACGATCTCCGTTTTAGGCGTGTGATAGCTCGTTGGAAAGGTATCGTCGAGGAGATTCATTTTGAGGGCTCAATCATTCCTTCGGCTATCATTGAGAACCTCGATCTCAAAAAATCTTCATTTAGGCCCTCAAAATGGCCCCGGAAGTTAAAACCTGCTAAAAATAGTAAATTGCCAAAATTGTCAGAAAACTGTTTTGAGCCAGTTGGAAAAGGTGGGTGGCCACCAATATCCACCTGGATCACAACCCTCTCACACTTATTGTTGAAGAAGAATAAAGCTTAAGAGTCAAAACAAAGAAAAACATAGCTAAACATCACTTTCTTCTGCAAATGAATTCTTAACACAGAAAATGATAAGATAGGTTATCTTCAAATTAATTCTGTCAAAATACAAAAACAGAGCCTCTCGGTCTCTCCCCTCCTCTACTCAAGCATTTGGAATATCTATTTATAACAAAAAGGGAAGGCAACATGATGTAGGAGCATCGTAAGCAGTCACGCGAGCGTGAAGGTGGAAGACAGCTGGAAGGCCACCAGTGCACGTTTTGAAATATTTTTTGAAACATTAATGTAATGGTTAAAGGGAAGCGTATTTACATATTGTAAACAGATCTTGAGAGATTGCTCTCATCTGTAAAACATTAAGGCATTTATGCATAGTAAATTAAAGTAGGTAGATTTGAATGAAGATTAGATAGTTTAGGAGCGTAGGAGGGAAAACCGACTATAGACACCCTCACCTTTGTATCATTGTAACATTAGAGAGCATTGAGCATAGAGAAGAGGAGAGTTGTAGCAGAGAGTGTAGAGAAGAACCCATGTACAGAAGTTCTGAATTAATATATGAAGCTTTGATTCAGATTCATGGTGTTATGATGCTTTCTGTGTATACATGCTGAATGGTATGCTTATGGTTGTTTATTCTCTCTGTTTTGCATTTGTTTTAATATTGTGTGAATGTATGATTTCATGTTGAATGTTTGAAGTCTGAGAGAAAGAGAATGAGTTGCAATTGTTTCTCTTCTGAGTGAGAAGTTCCTACAAGGAGTGCAGTGAAATTGTCTACAAGGAGTGCGTTGACGGAGGTTCAGAGTTTATCTCTGAAAGATCATGAGAGATGTCATTTTTCTAATTCCCACATAAGTGTAGGAGTAGCACAGGAAGCTGTGCAAGGAGTGCGCTGGCGTTGGGAGTCTTAGGACTTATCAACAAAGGAGAGTTGAAGGACTGATGTTGGGGGAAGTGCATAGAGTCGAAAGATCAAATAACCAGGAGTATTTGAGTGGTTGCCGCAAGGAGTGTGAACAGGAAACCTTTTGGGAGGATTGAGTTGTGAGGTAAGCTCGGGAGGGATAACACCTTTGAACTACTTCAAAGGAAGACGAGAGTTGAAGTCATCCAGTTGAAGTAAAGTTCAGCAGGGGAGAACTTTGGTTCAACTCATAGAAGTTGTCGAGGAGGAATGAGCGGTCAAAATTCTCCCAGGAGAACTTCTGAAGTCGCGAGGACTGTAAGATCCTGAGGAACTGCAAGGTTGATAAGGGAGGACAAACCCGTCAGTTGGTATCAGGAATCAACGTGGACTGTTGATCACGACATGTTGTGAGCCGTCAGATCATTTCGGGGTTCGGCAACCTGAGAGGACAAAGGTTTGAACTCCCAATATCCAGAAGTCCGAAGTCGCGCTAGCCGTTGGATCGAAGGGAGGCTTATAGTCGTTGATCCCGTTGGAGGTACCATTTCAGAGATCAGGGATTCGTAGGTTGGAGAGTCGGGAGTATTGCATTTGGATTTGCAAAGACACGAAGTCCGAAACCCCGATAAAGTGACACGACCCGTGTGGAAGTCAACTTTTGGTTGACCTGTCGGACTTCAGCATTTCAGCATTCGCGGAGACGAGAGGTAGGGATCCTTCGTTTCGGGACTCTCGAAATCGCGAACCCCGAAGTCCCTATAAGGAAAAAGGGAGGGATCATTTTATCGTGGTCAGGGGAGTTGAGTGGTGCTTTGTGTTGGTTCACACAGGCATACTCATAAGGACCTGTGGAAAAACATTGTTGTTGTGTGTGTAAAGAATTTCTGAGAGGAAATAAAAGAGCCCGTCAGACTCTAAGGGCGAAATTGAAAGATCCTGTGTCGACCTCGATTCTGAGGATTGGGGGTCTGCATCAAGTGGTATCAGAGCATAGGAAGATTTCTTTGCTTTTTGTAGCAGAGAAAAGGAAAATTTTCAGCCATGCCACCAAGAAGAAGAGACAGACTAATGCCTGATCCAGCAGTGGAAAGGGAAATGTGTGAACTACATGCCAAGCTTGATGCCATGGAGACAACACAGAGGCGCACAGTCGACACTGGGGATATCAGTGAAGCTGACAGTGAAAATGAAGTTGGACATGGAGAAGAAGTCGCAGTCAAAGATGTTATAGATGAACGCCTATTCAGAGCTATCGCAAGGATAGGTGCTAGGGAAAAAATGGAGATTCCCATGTATGAAGGGAACTTAGATGTTGAAGAGCTTCTAGACTTGATTAGAACTTTGGATAAATACTTTGACTGTGAGGATGTCGAGGAAGACAAGAAGGTCAAACATGTTGTCACAAGACTTAAAGGGCATGCAACATTATGGTGGGATGAACTGCAAGCTGACAGACACTGTAAAGGCAAACAAAAAATCAAAAGTTGGGATAGAATGATTGCAAAGATGAAAGCCAAATTCATACCCAAGGATTATCAAATCACTCTGTTTTGGAGAATGCAGAATTTGAGACAGAAGTTGATGTCAATGAAAGAGTACACTGAAGAATTCTACATACTAAACATCAGGGCAGGTCATCGAGAAAGCGATGATGAAAAGGTTGCCAGGTATATGAATGGTCTGAGTTATGACATCCAAGATGAGATGAGCATGATGATCATTCAGACTATAGAAGATGCTTATCAGATGGCTCTGAAAGCTGAAGAGAAGCTGAGACGGAAGCAAGGTCAAAGAGGCCGAGGCAGAAGTCAGGCCAGAGGCAAGACAATTGCCCAAGACAGAACTCAGAGACCTCAAGAAGAGGGAAAGAAACCTCAAATTCAACATGAGAGAGTAGGAAGCTCACAGAGAGGACAATATGCTGATAGAAATACCTTTCCTTGAACCAAAGGAAGAGGAAGAGGCAGAGGTGGAGAAATAAAATGCTTTACCTGTGGAAAAAATGGACACAAATCTTATGAGTGTCCAGATAGAAAGAAAGAAGGAGGTGAAACTCACATTGTCGAAGCACAAGGACGGAATGTTGAGGTAGAAGATGCTGAGGGCGGAAGATCACTAATGATGAGAAAAGTTCTCTTGAAGCCAGAGAAAGAGGCAGAGAACCCCGCCCAAAGGA
>ML782752.1:468453-496306 GCA_009831015.1 Picea engelmannii | reverse complement strand
TTTTATGGCCCTTACATAGTTCTAAAGTGTGTGGGACAAGTCACATATCAGTTAGCTCTACCCAGTCAGTCGAAGCTACATCCTGTTTTTCATGTTTCCTGCTTGAAGAAGGTGATTGGAACCAGGTGCCAACTTCAAACCAAGCTTCCAGAGTTAGCTGAAGAAGGATCCATTTGGCTACAACCAGAAGAAGTTTTGGACCAGAGGGAGCGTCGCCTGCGTTAGAGAACCATCAAGGAAGTGCTAGTACAGTGGAAAGATATGATTCCAGCAGATGCCACTTGGGAACCAACTACCATTCTGCAACAATTTCCACATCTCAAGCCTTGACGACAAGGCTGTTTTTAAGGGGGCAGACATGTTAAGGTCCTAACCCGCACATAGGTAGATCAATGTATTCGGATGTAATAAAGGTCAATATTAAAAATACCTTTCAATAAAATAGAATAAGATGGATGTAAGAAGACCTAATAGAAGCTTCCACTTCTAGAAGGATCTTCCTCTAGATGCTTCTCTTAATAGACATATTTAGTATAAATAAGGGTCGAGGGTATGAAAAACCCTATCTTGGATATTATTGTAACAGAGCGCTGCTCGACTGGAGGTTTCCCCCTCAAAGAGGCCTGTGAACATTGCTATCTGATTCAAAGTGTTATTTCTGTTGCTATTTTGTATATCATTTTTGTGTATTGTGAAGATTATGCGGGATATTTTACTGTTATTCTGTCATTTCTAGCATTTCATTTATGTTCTGCATATTTTATATATCTGGTATCTTGCAATATATTATTAGTGACCCTCATAACCCTACAAATCACCCTATATATGCAATTCAAGAAGACATGGATTCTTTCATTTTACAGTTAGATTCTTATTATGTTGCCCCTGTAGCAAAATAGAGAAAAAATACAAAAAATCGAGAAAGAAATGGTAATGATTCTTTGTGGAAAATGTTCTTTGATGGGTCTTCATTTAAGGAGGGATCAGGAGTTGGAGTAGTGTTGGTTTCACCATCTAAAGACATCTTTCCTTTGTCATTTAAACTTGAGTTTCAGACCACAAATAACATAGCAGAATACAAAGCTTTGAGTTTGGGTTTAAGGGTTGCCATTGATTTGAAAATTGACAAGCTTGAAGTTTTTGGAGATTCACAGTTGGTGGTGTTACAGGTCAAGAACATATATAAAACAATGCAGCTGAGACTTAGGTAGTACTGAAATGAGGTTTGGGATTTAGTGGAAAATTACTTTTATTCCTTCAATATCTCTTTTATTCCCATAATTGAAAATCAACAAGTTGATTCCTTAGCTTTAGCAACAAGTGGTTTCAAAACTCCTCTCAATTCTCAGGTTAAGTATGAAATTCAGATGAAATATAGGCCTTCTATTTCAGACAACATTAAGCATTGGGAGGTGTTCCAAGATGTTAATAAATAGAAAGGTTTTTACAAGTTATTGATGAATTTTCTGCGTTAAAAATCTAAATGAAGTTATAGAAGATGAAGAACCAAAAATGTTGCTAAATGAGATTGTAGGTCATAAAATTATGGATCTGAAAACCAATCATATACCTAAAGGTTTGGTACCTTTGGAAAGTCTCTTCGGTAATAATGATGTTGTTGCTAACCCTTTGTTTCAAAAACAGGGAGAAGATATTATTGATGTTAACATTGGAACTGAAGATAATCCAAGATTTGTGAAACTGTCAAAGTCCTTATCTGATAAGCAAAGAGGTAGGTATGTCGAATTGATGAAATAATTTGTGGATTTTTTCGCATGGTCATATGAATATCTTAAGAGTTTTGATCCACAGATAATGTAGCATAACATTCCTTTAAACGAAGGTGCAAAACCTTTTAAGAAGAAACTAAGGCAGATTAATCCCATGTTTTTTCCAGTAATTGAGAAGGAACTTAAAAGAATGTTGGATGCCAAAATTATCATTCCACTTAGATATTAAAATTGGATTGCTAATCTAGTCCATGTTCAGAAAAAGAATGGTGAAATTAGATTATGTGTGGACTTTAGGAACTTGAATAAGTTCTCACTGAAAGATAATTATCTTGTTCCAAAAATGGATTATATTCTCCAGAAAGTGGTTGGAGCAAGTAAAATGTCTTTCTTGGATGGTTATTCAGGTTATAATCAAATTGCAGTCTCTTAAAAAGATCAAGAGAAAACATAATTTACCACTCCATGGGGAACTTTTATGTATGCAAAGATGCCTTTCGGTCTTCTCAGTGTCGGGGCTACTTTTCAGAGAGCCATGGATGTGGCGTTTATTGGAGAAAAGGACAAATTTATAGTCATTTATTTGGATTATATTATAGTATTTTCCAAATCATATGATGAACACTTGCAACATTTGATATAGACTTTCAGAAAATGCAGAAAGTTCAGTATATCTCTTAACCCTAAGAAATATCATTTTGTTATGGAAGAAGGAAAGTTATTAGGGCATATTTGATCCAGATTATTTTCGGCATGAAATGAGAGCAGAGATATAATAAAGAAATGCACAGAGATATCACAGGTATTCAATAATATAACATAAATGTATCAGAGATGCAACCATAAACATAGATATATAGTAATACATGATTTCTATTAATGAAATAAATGTACAGAGACTGTAAAAATATAGAGTGAAAGACTCGCTAGAATGGTGGCAGCTTATCTCTGAGAAGAGATGTGACGGCTACTCGCATTCGCAAGAAGATGGTTACAATGAGGCTCTGAAGGTATTTTTACAATAAACGGGAATGCCAAAAACCCTAGACATCCAAAAACCTAACCCTAGGAGATGAAGCACCAAAAGTCATGTGGGCCCCGTTTGGGTCAGTTAGTACATTAACTTCCCGGGGTCGTAACTTTTGCATACAATCTTCGTTTTAGGCATATGATAGCTCGTTGGAAAGGTATTGTCGAGGAGATTCATTTTGGGGGCTCAATAATGCCTTCATATATCATTGAGAACCTTTATCTCAAAAAACCTTCATTTGGGCCCTCAAAATGGCCCTGGAAGTTAAAAACTGCTAAAAATAGTAAATTGTCAAATTTGCCAGAAAATTGTTTTGAGCTAGTAGAAAAAGGTGGGTGGCCACTGATATCCACCTGGATCAATATTGTATCAGATAATGGAGTTAAAATTGACCCTGATAGAGTGGTTGATATCCAGTAAATTGAGGTCTCCAGACACAAGAAATCAATTCAATCTTTTTTGGAAAAAATCATTTTTTTAAGGAGGTTTGTACCCAATTTTGCAGAAATCATTAAACCTGTTTCTAATATGTTGAAAAAGGATGTTGAAATCAGATGGACTAAAGAACCAAGAGATTCATTTTAGAATATCAAACAAGATTTGGTGGAAGCTCCAGTTTTGATAAGCCCTCGGTATGATAAGGAATTTTTAGTCTTTTCATTTGCATTGCATGAAAAAATTGTTGTTGTCCTATTACAAAAAAATAAAGATGGTCATGAGTAACCAATCTCTTTCTTTAGTAAGGATTTGAGATATGTAGAGGTAAATTATGATATCCTAGAAAAACAAGCTTATGCTTTAATTAAAGCACTTAAATCTTTAAGAGTCTACCTTCTGCATTCAAAGATTACTGCATATGTTCCTAGCAACTATGTCAGCGATATATTGGTGCAACCTGACAGCGAAGGTAAAAGAGGTAAGTGGATAGCTAAGCTCTTGGAATATTATGTGGAAATTAAGCCTACAAAGTTAGTCAAGGGGCAAGGTCTAGCCAAATTGTTAGCTTCTTCGAATTGACAAGCCCTCGGTATAAATCAAATGTCAAATCAATCAGATCAATTATCCTCTCAGCAAGCTGAAAACAACATGCAGGTGCTTGAGAAGTATTGTATATCTCCCTGGTATAAGGATATTTTTCATGTTTTGTAGAATCTTCAATGTCCTCCTAATTTTGATAAATCAAAGTGCAGAGATTTAAATACGAAGGTTGCTAAATATTGTATATTGAATCAATGTCTCTATTGGAAGGATCTAGGAGGTGTCTTGCTGAAATGTGTAGACGAGGAAGAAGCAAATCATATTATGATTGAAATGCATAGTGGAGCATGTGGAGGACATTTATATTGGAAAGCTATAGCTTATAAAATTTTGATAGCTAACTATTATTTGCCTTCTCTTTTCTCAGTTGTATTCTCCAAGATCAGAGCATGTGAAAATTGTGAAAAAATTGTTGTTAAGCAACAGGTAAAATCTCTTCTTCTCAAACCTATTACAACATCTGGTCCATTTCAACAATGGGGATTAGATTTTATCGGGGAAATTAATCCTACATCTATTGGCCAACATAAGTATATTCTTACTGAAACATATTATTTTACGAAATGGATTGAGGCTATACCTACTAGAAATTCCATTGATAAGGTTATCGTGAAATTCTTAGACGGAAATATTTTTTCCAGGTATGGTTGTCCTAGGAAACTGATTACAGATAATGCTCAAGCTTTTAAATCAGCTTCCATGATCCAATTTTGTAGTAATTATAATATTATCTTGGCACATTCTACTCCTTACTATCCATAGGGAAATGGACTTGTCGATTCCTCCAACAAAAGTTTGATTAGGATAATTAAAAAGATGTTGGCAGAAAACAAGAAATGTTGGGATGCTGGTTTGAAATTTTCTTTGTGGGAAGACATAATTATTACCAAGAAATCTATTGGTACTTCCCCATTTCAATTAGTTTATGGATTGGATTCAGTTTTACCTATTCATCTTGGATTACCTGTGATGAAGTATCTCTAGGATGAATTAGAAGAACCAAATGACATACATAGAATAATTTTTCAACTGATAGAGGTTCAGCAAGAGAGGGATGCAGTGAATAAAAGGACTCAATATTTCAAAGAAAAGATGAAAGCAGTTTTTGACAAAAGAGCTAAACATGATAATTTTCAAGAAGGATATTTAGTGATGTGATGGGATGCCCGAAGAGAAGATAAACCAAAGCATGGTAAGTTCGACAATCTTTGGTTTGGGCCTTTCAAAATTGCACAAGTTTTACAGAATAATAATTTCATTTTGATAAATCTGAATGATGAAGAATTATTTGGAGGCCTAGTGAATGGGCGTTTCCTTACCTTTCGTCGCAAAATTCAAGAGAAAAAAGTTCAATTTTCAATTTTATTATAAATCCAACCCGTATTCGTCGCGTTATCGATGGAATAAGATGTTCATCGCTCTTGCGACGAACATGAAGATAGTGGACTCTCATCGCTCTTGCGACTAACTTGTGCATTCGTCGCAAGAGAGATGATAACTATTGATCGTTACACTATTTGATAAAGTCCATATTGGCCATTATACTCTTTGACAAAGTCAAAATTGATTTGGTCAACTTTCGTTGCAAGTGCGACGATATGACTGTTATACTCTTTGAAAAAGTCAACATTGATTTGGTCAATATTCATCGCTATTGCGACGAAAAAATATCTATAAATATTTTATAAATTAGAGATGTTGCGACAATCTTGTTATAACAACGACGTTTCAGAAAAGGTAGTTTTGTGTGGAAGTTGTGCGGAAGAATGTCGTAGAATATTAGAGGTGGGAAAAAAAGTAAAGTGGATGAAAAGGGTGATGGTAAATGTTATTTCCCTTGCAAAAAATGTTGCCTCATACGTCCCCTAAGAATTTTAATAACAACTACAAAACATTGTAGGAAATATGGGCACATTGATGGTGGATCCAATGAATATCGTCCCATGGTAATTAGCTATATATTCATTATCTATTTTTATATAAAATTATATATATGTATATATATTGTTTGAATTTTTGTTATAGTACACACTAATTTTGCATGATTGTTTGTAATTATAAAGTTAGAGTTTCTCTCTAACTTTTCGCAGAATATTGCACCAAGTAGTAGTAGAAATGATGTTGTACAAGTTGAGGAACATGTTCAAGCAAATGAGGATCTCATGGAGGAAGATGATGGGACAAATCAAATGATCCAAGATTTGTTTTCTCAGACGGATGAGGATGGGGACAGTGATGGTATTTATTATGAATCTCTATTAGAAAAGGCAAATAAACGACTTTATGAAGGATCAAGAGAAAATCTTCTCTTTGCTACATTGTTGTTGGTGAACTTAAAGGTTATGAATAATTTTTCAAACACTTGTATGACATAGATCCTAAGGTATGTAATATGTTTCATCTCAGATTATACATAAATGTTGACTTTTTTCTATTTGTTTTTAGTGTCAATTAATGTGTAAATAAGAATGCAATTTTTACGATTAATATTCTTTACATTAACTAGTTATTTGTTATGTTGTGGATTGTTAGGTGAATTTTTGTTACGATGGTAAAATATTTTACCTCGCACATATCGAGGTTTGCAAGCCATTATGAAAGACATTGTAATGGATTATCAAACTATATATGCATGTCCTAATGATCATATTATATATTATGGACAACATGCTTCGAAAACAAAATGCTTGCAATGTTTTATTAGTAGATATCGAATCGATCAAGTAACAAAAAGGGTGCCTCGAAAGGTTCTTCGTCATATTCCCATAATTCCATGTTTGCAGCGATTGTTCAGGTGTTAAATCATAGCACAATTTATGGATTACCATGCACGAAACAAAAGTGGAGATGGTGTTCTTCGAATGCCTACCAATGGTTATGCATTTAGAGAAATTGAGGGAAAACGGGAAGATTTCAAAGATGAACCTCGTAATGTTAAGTTTTCATTGGCAACTGACGGTGTTAATCCATTCAGAGAGCTTAGGTCTATTTACTCAGTGTGACCTATTTTTGTTATCAACAATAATATTCCTCCTTGGATGTCAATAAAGAGGGAGCACATAATGTTGACAATGATTGTTCCAGGTATTTGTTTACATTAATTTTTTGAATCTAACATTTTCATTTGTTTCATTTTTTGCATAATATCTTTTGTTTATTTATTTACTTATATATGCATGATATCATGGTTATAGTAATTATGTGTAATTTCAAACAATTAGGTAAGTACCATGTTAAAGATATGAATGTATATATCGAGCCTCTTATCGATGAGCTACTAAAGATATGGTCTGACGTCACTATGTATGACATCTGTAAACCAATCGGGTAGAAGAAATTTAAATTCCGTGGAATACTTTTATGGACAATTCATGATGCCCCGGGACTAACACATTTTTGTGGTATGTAGCATTCTAATATTGTTATTTAATACTATATTTTTTTTAATGATATCATGCGCCATGTTTAATTTTTAAATAATCTCATTGTATAATCGACATTAATCCATTTGTTGTAGGTCTTCAAACAAAGGGTAAATTTTCATGTCCAGTTTGTGGTCCTAAGATGAAGTATCGTCATTCAAAATTTTTAGGAAAGGTGGTGTTTGATGATTATAGACACATTCTCCCTAAGAACCATAGGTATCGTAATACTGAAAAACATCTTTTCAATGGGAAAGAAGAGATTGGTTTAAAACCACGAAGAATGACACCTCACCTATGTAGGTTGGAATATAATAGAAATCATCAAGGTACTCAATTTCTTTATGTATCATATATCATGTAATGTTTAGAATGTTTATTTTAATCATTGAATTTATTTTACCGTATTTGATAATTATTTTTGTGATTTCTTTTATGCTTCATGAAGGTCGCTATCATGAAGGTATTAATAATGGGCTTCCATGAGGAATGAAATGTTATCCCACTCAATTCATGAGGTTCCCTACTATGAGGAGATAAAAATAGCTCATTTGTTTGATACAATGCATATCGGGAAGAATGTGACAGAAACGTTATGGTGAATCATAGATGGTAGGAGGGACAAAGAAAAAATTGTCAAAATTTGTGCTAACATTAAGGAAACCAATCATGCAATGCGAAGTGTGATCCGATGAAATAGAGATGGACTAGACCGAAATAACCTTCCATGGTTATTAACAGAGCAACAAAGCAATGATGTAAAAGAGGTCATTCTAAGAATTAAATTTCCCACGGTTTTTGCTTCAAACATAAATAATATCTTAATGAAGAAAGGTGAATTTGGTGGGGTAAAAACACATGATTGGCATACCTTCATTAAGGTAATAATGTTGGTATACATATTTTTATATATTGGCCTTATACATCTTTTAATTTTTTTTATTTTTTTTGTCTACTTTCGTCGAAACAAATAACGATTCATTTTTTTGTTACAATATGTTCTACCGCTATCTCTCCCAAACGACTTTGACAACAACATCAAACAAATTATATATGATCTTGGAAAATACATGAGGTAAGTAGTTGTGATTTATATGAAAAATGTTCTTTCAAATTGTTGTTGTACTTAATGACACGTGTTTTACTTGTAATGTAATATATTATATTATGTTATGTTGAAACATGTTATTTTTCTTGTGTCATGATATCATGTAGATGGTTGTCATTGAAAGAAGTCCATGAAGATGATATAAAGTATTGGAAGAGAAAAATTCCTCATCTAATGTGTGAAATGCAAAAGTATATGACTCCAACATTTTTCAATGCACAATAACACTGCCTCATACACCAAGTTGAGTAGATTGAAATTTGTGGACCTGTTCACACAAGGTCAATGTGGATGGTGGAGAGGCACTTGAAATCATTGAAGGCATTGGTTAGACAAAGAGCATGTCTTGAGGGTTCTATGGTGGAGGGATATATGATATATCAACCCATTGTGTAAACATCGTTCTATGATATGGGATATATGATATGGTGGAGGGATATATGATATATCAATCCATTGTGTAAATGATAAGAAAAGGAAGAGGAGATTGGTTTTGTTTGAGACTGATACATCTGATGTAGAGCACATTGATACACCTGAGACAGAGAACACTAATACATCTGATGCAAAAGGTTTTAAAATACCTGAGCCAAAAGAGATGCAGACCATTAAGGGAAAGAAAGCCAGGAAGGTGAAATCATTCACTGACCACTTTATACAGAGGCCACATACCATACCCATCAACAAACTCAGACTAAAATACAAACTGTTGGTCAATCTCAAAATGAAAGACCTAATTATTAATGTTGATGAGGAGAAGTCTAAGAAAAGAAAGAAGGTTCAGGCTCATAAGAAAACTGGTCTCAAATCTAAGGGCTAGTATCGTTTCTTGTTCATTGGTCAAAGATAATGAAATATCAGCGGGTGATTTTTTATGAGGAAGGTACGACACCTAATCCTTTTTTGAGCTACGGATTATGCAGGTTGTAAAATGATTTCATAGAAGTTTTGACATATTTTGGGTGAAAATGCTACGAAATCATCTAGTAGTGCTTTCTTTTGATGAAAAGAGATTTTGCCTATCTTAAGTCCTAGAAGTTATGGATCTCAAATCAATTTTGATTTTGAAGAAGTTTGAAGACAAAATTCAAGTCTGGATACAGTTTTGGAATGATAGGTCATCATCAAGCCTAGTCTACAGCCACATGTATAAGATCTTTGCATATTCTCAGGAGGAGAAATCTCAGGAAACAGTTATTGAATAGAAATCTTTGGTCAAAAGTCAGTTGGAGACCTATCATCATGAAGTTAGAGCATATTTTTTACCTTCTTTAGTATGCATAGATAGTCCTGGATATACTTAGGTTTATTTGAGAGCAATTCCAGCAAAGACTTTGTAATTATTATTGTAAACAAATTTCTTGTTTGATAGGATCTGATGTTTGGGATTCCTATTATAAAATCATGGGAAATAGAGTTAGTGGGGGTTGGAAAATGGTGAGAGAAACAAGAAACTGTGAAAGTGAAATTATATGAACTTAATGAAATATCAACATCTTATTTTCCATATAAGATCTATTCATTTTTATGGTCAGTTCTTCTTTACATATTTATCATGCTTTATTCAAATGTTGTTTGTATGATTTGTTTATAAATTTGTCCATTTGAAATAGTTAAGAATGAGATAACAATGTTGTTTTAATCCACCTATTTCATATTGCAGTATTTGATGTCACCTTTGCTTCAGATTTTGGATTACTTTCCTTAGAACCCGAAGATCTTCTTCATATAAACAATTTGTTTATGTGTTTATTCTTATGCCATGTTTCACTGAAATCTTTCTTCTAACTGATCTTAAATATGAGTGCATTATGTGTTTGATTTAATGTGTTGAAATATTATAGATATCTGAACTTTGGTTTTAGATCGTTGATATAATTTTCCCTTGCATTTTGTTGTCTTTCCCAGACCAACCTTATCATCCTTCTTATAAACCAAAAAACACAAAGAAAAATCATATTCTCTAAGTCCACTAGCTCTGGCCCTTGTAGCAGTCAGGGGGCTGACTTTAGTAATAAAATTTTATGGCGCCATTGTCGGGGATGGAGGAACCAAGTATTATCTTCACTAGGTTAGACAACATGATTTATTAGTTTTTATGGTTGATAGAAACTAGTGACTCAGGTGACTTCATTTGTTTTTCCACCTGGCAACTCCAAAATTCAACAATGGCTTCTAGGAAATTTGGGACCATGGATAATCCTTCAGATTCTCCTGAGATATCGCTTGTATTAGATCCTGAGAGAATTATTAATCAAGGTAAATCTTTACAGAAAGATACTTCTTCTAAATATGAGCCTATTTTTTTTTATATAAAGGAAGAAAGCTACTCTCCAATTCTCTGGCTACAACCAGAAGGAGACTACAACCCCCTAAGTTCTCCGGCTACAACTTGAAGGTGTCTACAACCACCTATCCTTGCCACGTCCAATCACCTTGACGTATAAGTAGAATGATGGAACCACTGTCACACTATCACAGTGAGATATACCACTATACAACTATACCAACCTGTACCACTGACCTGCAACCAACCTGTACCAATAACCTGAACCATGCATCAACCATGCATCTACCTTTACCTCAACCTGTAGCATAATAAAGTGCATCAACCATGCACCAACCTGTACCAAACAACCTGTAATCAACCTATACCACAAAAAAGTGCATCAACCATGCACCAACCTATACCTCAACCTGCAAACCTTCCTTAACTTTAACAACAAGAGACTAGCATTTTCTCACATGACTAGTTTTGGATTAGTCAACAACCCTAACTTGAAATAATCATAACTATGTACTTGTAATGAATAAAGATCTGAAAATAGTACACAATGTTCTTCGGTTTGTTTTATGCAATTCCTCCAGGTTTCACTACTTGGAACCTCTCAGAAAAGGAGTTATAGCAAAAATGGCACACCTTGTTGAATTTTGTCTTATTCTAGAAAGTGACCTTGTAGAGCATGCCCCGCACGGAATATTTGTTGTATGGATCTGAAAATTTCGCACAGCATACTATAGACTGTACTATAAATGACACATTTGGTCTTACTGAATTTGGATCTATTATGAATATGTTATGACTTTTTAACCCGAAACACCTGTTTTAGACAGTTTCAGGACTAGCCACAAATCCTATTTTCCACGACGTGTAACTCCAAAAATACAACGACCCACAAGCTGAAATTTTTACCATAGATACTTGGATGTGCTTCCTCATTGTCCTATAAATTTCATGGTTTGAATTATTCTATAAAAATCGTTATGGAGAAAATGGTGAGATGACCTGTAAATAACATACATTAGAAAGCATCATCAAAAGAATTTATCCTCCCTTGAATTCCGACCTTCTTTTCTTCACCTTCCCTCTGAAATTCGGCTTAGATATCCTTTGGTTACCTCAGTCACTTATATATATTCAATATTCTCAAGTGTGATTAAAATGAGAGATCATTTCCTCTTATTATTACTCTCCAAGTAGCTTCCTTAGAAGCATCTTCTAGGTCACTTTTCCCACATTCCTTATTTTAGGGTTAACCCACTTCTAATTTATCCATTAACTTTATTATTTAAATAATTTATTTTTTATTAACTTTGAATTATATTACACTCATCACTTCACATTATTATTTACCTTCTAAAATCTCTTAAACCACTTTGACTACTTTGACATTTTGGGGCTTCAAAAAAACATATGAGGGTCCTCCAACTTCGTAAGGCCATAAATCTCAAACCGTGAGGAGTTATGTGACCTTTCACATACCACCAGAAATGGAATGACATGTACTATCCATATAGAATAGTATTACCTGTAAATATATCAAAACTCATACCATTATCCATCAAATAAACTAGGGTCCATTACCCAAACCTGGGTTCTCCAACTTCTTATGGCCATAACTCTCTTACCGTGAGGATTTATGTGACGTTCTACATACCACCAGAAATGGCATGACAAGAAATATCAATATAGGATAGGTTCACTGAAAAATTCACTGAACTTCATCTCATTATTCGACAATTAATCATGGGTTCTCTAACCATACTTCTAGGATAACTCAATTCGCAAAGTGTCTTCCCGTGAGGGCTTTCACCATAAGGGGACGAATTTGGAGTTCATCCATTTGTACTTCTTATCAACCATGAAAAGACAATAATGATTCATCTTTACATCAAACAAACTTGGGTCCATTACCGAAATCTTGACATCAATGACAACCAACCTTAATCAACAATCTCCCCCTTTGGCATTGATGGCAACACTCTGATGCAATACTGAAATCATGTTATGAAATATTGAAGTCATATCACTCATGCTCCCCCTGGAACAATGCCTCTTTCCTATGCATCTCTGTGACCATTGCTCCCCCTGGAATCATGCCTCTTTCCTCTGCATCTGATAAATCTCTCCCCCTTTGTCATCAATGGCAAAGGTATCTTTCCATCTGGGGTTACTCTCCCTAACTGAACTGTCCTCTTTATGGTGCTTCTTCATGTACATCTAAGACATATAAGATAAGCATTCAAAATCATTCATTTTGGAGTAGAAATAACTTCGAGTCTCTGGTGAAGATACTCAAAGGCTTCCCGTGGAAGTGGTTTTGTAAAGATGTGTGCCACTTGTTCTTTTGTTCCCACATACTCAACTCTGATGTTCTTTTCTATAACTTGTTCCTGTAGAAAATGATACTTGATTGGAATGTGCTTCATCTTGGAGTGCATCACTGGGTTCTTTGAGATACTAATGGCTCTTGTATTATCACAATAGATTAGAATGGGCTCATCATACTCAACTTGTATATCTATTAGAGTTTGTTTCATCCATAGAACCTATGTACAACATGTTGTTGTTGCAATATACTCTGCCTTGGTTGTATATAAAGATACTAATGATTGTTTCTTGCTTAGCCATGATACTAAACACTCACCCAAGTAGAAATTTTCTCCACTAGTGCTTCGTCGATCATCAATACAACCTACCCAATCTTCATCTGTGTAGGCAATAAGTGATATATCATTTCCTTTTGGATACCATAATCCAAACTCTTCTGTTCCTTTGAGATATATGAAAATCCTCTTCACTGATAATACATGTGATTCCTTTGGTGCTGCTTGAAATCGTGCCACCTATCCAATTGCCTGCATTACATCTGGTCTGGATGTTGTCACATATAGTAGGCTACCAATCATTGACCTGTATTGCCTCTGATTTGTAGACTTTGAATCATCATCTTTTCTCAACTTGCATTTGGTTTGCATGGGGGTGATAACTGGTTTTCAATCTTCCATTCCAAACCTTTTTAACATTTCTCTCATATACTTGGTTTGAGAAATAAAAATTCCTTGGTTTCTTTGATGTATCTAAAGTCCCAGAAAGAAGGATAGTTCTCCAAGTAATGACATTTCAAATTCATTTTGCATATCCTTTACAAATTTCTGGCTTAACCTGTCATCATCACTACCAAAAATAATATCATCAACATAAACTTCAATTAATAAAATACTATCTTTACTTACCTTGATGTAGAGGTTGTTGTCTACACTTCCTTTTCTGAATCCTGCCTGTTGTAGATATTTATCCAGTTTAGAGTACCATGCTCTAGGAGCCTGTTTTAGACCATACAAGGCCTTCTTTAATTTACACACATAATCTATGTTCTCTGACAACTGAAATCTTTCTGGTTGTTCAATGTAGACTTCTTCTTCAAGTTCCCCATTCAGAAAAGTTGATTTTACGTCCATCTGATACACTTTAACATTTTTGGAGCATGCATAAGCTAAAAGAAATCAGATTGCTTCCATTCTGGCAACTGGGGCAAATGTCTCTTCAAAGTCAATTCCTTCAACCTGCGCATATCCTTTACATACCAATCTAGATTTGTTCCTTGTAACCTATCCATCTTCATTCAATTTATTCTTGTAAACCCACTTTGTGTCGATCACATTCTTCCTTTGGTCTTGGAACCAATTCCCAAGTGTCATTTTTCTCTATTTGATCCAATTCTTCATCCATGGCTTTATTCCAAAATTCATCTTTGTTGGCCTCTTCAAAACAGGTGCGTTCAATCGTATATGTGAGTGCTAGGTGTGTTTGTTCTGGTGAATGCATTCTTCTTCTAGTCTCAACTCCCGCATCTTTGTTTCTGATAATTTGATCTGAAGGATGATTCTTCTCTACTCGTCTGCTAGGTGTCTTTGGAGTCACTTGCTAAACTTGCTTTTCTTCTTCTATCGGATTTTCTTCGTCTTCCCCTTCTTTTTCATCTTTTGTTTCTTCTTCGTAAAGTTGTTCCATTGATTCATTTTCTTCTTCCTTTAATTATTGTCTACCTGTTTCATCAATTGTTACATTGATTCTTTCCACAACTTTGTTTAATCTCAAGTTTTAACACTTGTATGTTTTTTTTGTACTTGAGTAACCAACAAGTACTCCTTTGTCCACACGAGAATCAAACTTTCCCATTCTTCCATCTTCTCTTTTGATGTAGCCTTTGCTTCCAAAAACTCTGAAGTGCTTCACATTTGTTGCTCTTCCTTTCCATAGCTCATAGGGAGTTTTGTCAGTGTTGTTTCTAAGCATTACTCTATTTTGAATGTGAATTGTTGCATGCACTGCTTGTGTCCAAAAAATATCTATCAATTTGGAATCCATTAGCATTGTTAGAGCCATTTCATGTATTGTCCTGTTCTTTCTTTAAACAACTCGATTCTGTTGAGGTGTCCTAGCAATGGAGAATTGCCTTTTTATTCCATGATTGTTGCAGTAGTCCATAAATTCCTTTGAAGTGAACTCTCCTCCATTATTAGATATCAAGCATTTGATTTTTGAATCCATTTCATTTTCAACTATTTCCTTGTAGATCTTGAAGTTTTCAAAAGCTTCTGACTTATTCTTGAGAAAGAAAATTGTAGTCATTCTTGTATAATCATCAACTAATAACATAAAGTTTTCTCACCTCTTAAACCCTTTGTTGTAGTTGGTCCAACTAGATCAATATGCACAATTTCCAGTGGTCTTGTCATTGAATATTCCTTTGATTTGAACCTGGTCTTTGTTTTCTTTCCTTGTTTACAATGCTTGCATAAAGTGTTGGTTGGTTTCGTGATCTGGGGAATTTCTTTGACTGATTCTCTTTTGTTGACTTTGACAAGGTTATCAAAATGTATGTGACCCGTTCTTCTATGCCATAGACAAATTTAATCTTCCTTTCCTAGACAACACCTTTCATTTCCAATTTCACTTAACACATATATGTTGTTTGAAGTTCTCGCAGTTGTAGCTATCAATTTTCCTGAACCTTCTTTTCTTATCTTGCACTTTTGTGAATCGAAAGTAACTTTATGACCTTGGTCACACATTTGACTCACACTTATAAGATTATGTTTCATATATTCTACTAGTATAACATTTTCTGCCTTTGTATTCTTGTTCCCAATTCTGACTGTGCATTTTCCAATGATTTTAGTTGAATCATCATTTTCGAAAGCGACGGATCCATCTCTTTCCTTTCTTAATGTAAGAAACCTATCTCTATCACCTGTCATGTTTTTTGAACAACCACTGTCAACATACCAACCACTTTTATTCTGCTTAGCTTGTAGAGCGAGTGTGCATTATTCATTGTTGTATTGATTCTGCTTTCTTATCCATGTCCTTTTCTGAGGTTCTTGTCTGTGATTGTTGTTGTTCTGTTTTGGTTCTCTAGGAGGGATTGTCATTTTGCAATCTTTGGCCATGTGTCCAAAGTTGTTACATTTGTAGCATTCCACTTCAGTGCTTAAAGATTCAAACTTATTGTAACTTCTTCTTTGTGTTTCACTAGGCCTTCTTGGATAACCCTTTTGTGTATGACTTTCAAAGTTGTTTATGTTCCTGTTGTTAGCTCTACAATTCATAGTTTTATGTCCAAAATTATTACATGCATAACATAAACCAAAAAAATAGTTTGATACCTGGAAGTTGAAGATCTTCTGAAAGGAAGTGCTCTTATGAATCCTTCTTCTTTATGAGACCTATTTGTTTTTGTTGGTCATTGATTATGAAATATGAATCTTCTCGGTGGAGGAGTGTCCATGTAATTTTGTATGTAGACCTTCCTATCCTTTTTTATTGTTTTTTCATAGCTTTTTGGATATGTTTCGTGTTCTTTTGTTTTGGAGCTTGATACCTTTTATGTTTGATTGTATCCAAGTCTAGACTTGTCATGATTAGGCCTTTAACTATTGATAATGTCATTCAAAACTTTTGAACTGTTCTGCATATATTTTTTTTGAAGATCCTTTCTTAATGTGACAATCTCTGCTTCCAAATTTTCAATGACCCTGTCTCTTTCTTCTAGTTGTTCTTTGAGTGCTTCTTCAATTCTTTTATCTTCTTTTACTTGAACCTTCAAATTTTTGATCATTTGTTCTAATTCACGAGTGTCTTCTTTCTTGTCTAGTTCCACTTGTATCTTCTTGTTTTTCCTCTTTTCTCTTCTAATAACTTCTATGGCACTCATCAATTCCTCTCGGTAGTCAAATTCTACCTCTTCAATTTCTTCTTCAGCTTCTTCATATTCTACTTCAGAGTCTTCTTTATCAGAGTCTTCTACTGCCATGAATAGAACCCTTTTTGTCTCACTGTCACTGACTTCATCTTCATCTGATGATGATATGTCTTCTTTGGTGCATAAGATTTTCTTGAAAACTTTCTTTGTGGTTCTTTTGCCTTTATATGTTTGTATTCTTTTTTAGTAACCTTCATCATTTCTCTTTTTCTTATGAGGATATTTGTTAGCAAAATGACTAATACCATCACAATTAAAACAAATTAAAGGAAACTTACCTCTATACCTACCATCGGTTCCCTTGTTCAGTCTTCTGACAAAGTTGGCCACTTCTTCATCATCTTCTGAGACATCATTATTGTTGCTATGTTCTTTTTCTTTTTTCTTTCCCTTTTGCTTTGATCTTTTGGATGCTTTGAAGGTTGCTTCTTTTACATCTGGATTTTCCTGTTCAGTTCTCATTTCATATGTTTTGAATATTCCATGTAGTTCGTCCATGCTTATTGAGTTTAGATATGATATTTTTTCTAGTGCTGATATCTTAGGATCAAATCTCATAGGAAGAGATCTTAGTACCTTTTGAACAATTACTGATTCTTTGATTTCTTCTCTCAATCCTATGATTGCATTTACTGTTTCATCGAATCATAAGAAGTAAGATGCAATATTCTCATATTCTTTCATCTTTAGTTGTTTGAAATGACCTCTGTAATTTTGAATCTTTGTTTCTTTGACTTTTGATTCTCCTTCATAAATATTTTGAAGTTTGTCCCAAATCTCTTTAGCGGATTTACAATGTGCAACTTTGGTGAATACCATTTCACCAAGACCATTTAGAAGTGCATTTGTGGCTTTGGAATTATTTTGACCGAGTTTCACTTCTTTTTCATTTGTTTGTGGAACTGCTAGTACTGTGTATCCATCTACAATTGATTGCCAAATTTCAAATCCCTGTGCCTGTATATATGTCTTCATCCTTATGCTCCAGAAAGCATAATTATGTCCATCAAATTGTGGTATTCCATTTTTATACAAGTTGTTGGTCTCCATGATCTACCTTTCAGTGGTTAAATTGATTTCTGAAGGAACTTTCTCTAATACAAATTGTTGGATTACTGAGAGGGGAGGTGAACCAATAATAGAGCAATGCAATCCTTTTTAACCATATAATCCAAGTGAAATATCAATGTAGCATTATCATCCAATAATTGCAGAGTAAATAAGCAATGAAAAAATGAACAATCATACACATACATGGTACAGTGTTTTACGTGGAAACCCAAAGTGGGAGAAAACCACAGAATGTTTTTTCTTATATGTCTTGAAGAATTACATTCATTGGAAGCACCAAATTCCTTTGTTTTCTAGCTACAACTGGAAGGAGGCTCCAACCCCCTAGTTTCTCAGGCTACAACCCGAGGGAAGCTCCAACTCCCCAATTCTCTGGCTACAACCAAAAGGAGACTACAACCCCCTAAGTTCACCAGCTACAACCGGAAGGTGGCTACAACCACCTATCCTTGCCCCGTCCAACCGCCCTGGTGTATAAGTAGAATTATGAAACCACTGTCACACTATCATTCTGAGATATACCACTGTAAAACTATACCAACCTGTACCACTGACCTGCAGCCAACCTATACCAATAACCTGAACCATGCATCAACCATGCATCTACCTGTACCTCAACCTGTACCATAAACAAGTGCATCAACCATGCACCAAATTGTACCAAAAAACCTGTAATCAACCTGTACCATAAAAAAGTGCATCAACCATGCACCAAACTATACCTCAACCCGTAAACCTTCCTTAACTTTAACAACAAGAGACTAGCATTTTCTCACATGACTATTTTTGGATTAGTCAACATCCCTAACTTGAAATAATCATAACTATGTACCTGTAATGAATAAAGATATGAAAATAATACACAATGTTCTTCAGTGTGTTTTATGCAATTCCTCCATGTTTCACTACTTGGAACCTCTCAGAAAAGGAGTTATAGAAAAAATGGCATACCTTGTTGAATTATGTCTTATTCTAGAGAGCGACCTTGTAGAGCGTGCCCTGCACAGAATGTTTGTTGTATGGATATAAAATTTTTACACAACATACTACAGACTGTACTCTAACCAACACATTTGGTCTTACTGAATTTGGATCTGTTATAAATAAGTTATGATGTTTTTACTCGAAACACCTATTTTGGACTAGTTTCAGGACTAACCACAAACCCTATTTTTCATGGCATGTAACTCCAAAAATACAACGACCCACAAGTTGAAATTTTTAGCACAGATACTTGGATATGTTTCCACAATTTCCCATCAATTTCACGGTGTGAATCATTCTATAAAAAAATTTATGGCGAAAATGGTGAGATGACCTGTAAATAACATACCTTAGGTATCATCAAAAGAATTTATCCTCCCTTGAATTCTGGCCTTCTTTTCTTCACCTTCCCTCTAAAATTTGGCTTAGATATCCTTTGGTTACCTCAGTCACCTGTAGATATTCAATATTCTCAAGTGTGATTAAAATGAGAGAGCCTTGCCTCTTATTTATACTCTCCAAGTAGCTTCCTTAGAAGCATATTCTAGGTCACTTTTCCCACATTCCTTATTTTAGGGTTAACCCACTTCTAATTTCTCCATTAACTTTATTATTTAAATAATTTTTTTTTTATTAAATTTGAATTATATTACACTCATCACTTCACTTTATTATTTACCTTCTAAAATATCTTAAACCACTTTGTCTACTTTGACCTTTTGGGGCTTCAAGCCAACATATGAGGGTCCTCCAACTTAGTAAGGCCATAAATCTCAAACCGTGAGGAGTTATGTGACGTTACACATACCACCAGAAATGGAATGACATTTACTATCCATATAGAATAGTATTACCTTCAAATATATCAAAACTCATACCACTATCCATCAAACAAACTTAGGTCCATTACCCAAACCTGGGTTCTCCAACTTCTTATGGTCATAACTCTCTAACCGTGAGGATTTATGTGATGTTCCACATACCGCCGGAAATTGAATGACAAGAAATATCAATATAAGATAGGTTCACTGAAAAATTCACTGACCTTCATCTCATTATTCCACAATTAAGAAAGGGTTCTCTAACCATACTTCTAGGATAACTCAATCCGCAAAGCGTCTTCCCGTGAGGGATTTCACCATAAGGTGACCACTTTGTAGTTCATCCATTTGTACTTCTTATCAACCATGGAAAGACAATAATGAGTCATCTTTACATCAAACAGACTTGGGTCCATTACCCAAACCTTGACATCAATGAAAACTAACCTTAATCAACAACTGCTTTCTATAGTTATGCATACAATTTAAATATAGAGCATGAAGATGTTTGGATGAGGGTGTTTGTCCAGAGCCTTGATCGGGAAGCTCGTAAATGGTTTAGGGATCTACCTGTGGGAACAATTATAGGTATTGATGCCTTAGATGATGCCTTTTTGAAACATTGGGGGGATAAAAAAGATTTCTCATATTATATCACAGAGTTTGGGAATCTTAAAAGGAAGAATGGTGAGTCTATATCAAAATTTACTAAAAGGTTTAATAATATTCCTACAGAGATCAAGCCTACAGAAACGTCTGCAAAAATTACGTATACAAATGCATTTGATCATGATATTTGTTTGTTTCTCAGAGAAAGAAAATATCCCACACTGGCTAGTATGAAGGATGATGCCCTAGAGGTAGAGTCAATTATATTATCAGCTCAATAGTTGAAAGGTAAATCTGACAGAAAAAAGGGTAAAGAGGAATATGTTCCTTCTTCTTCCCATTCTCAGTCTAAAATTGATGAAATGACAAAGACTATTGAGAGTCTAAATTCCCAATTGGATAAATTAAAGCTTGAGGTTAAGAATCCTAATAAAGGAAGGAAATAGGGTTGCCAAATAAATTTTAATCAGCCATACAAAAAATTTAATCAAGCTTCTTAAATATTGCAAAAGGAAAATCTGAATCAAAAGATTCCTACTCCTTTCCAGAATAATTATATACCTGATGAAAATGATGGAGATTAGAAAGGAGATCAAGATATAAATCTTTTTGAAAACTCTCATGCTACGATATTTCTCAAATCATAATTCTTTTGCTGAGTACGGACAAGCTTAGGTCCAAAATAAATACAATCTTAGATCTAAAGCTATTGCTACAAATCAAGATCCTCCTCTTCAATCTCAGAAGGCTTCTTCCCTTATTCAATAAAATCCTACTCCAGACAAAAAGAAAGAAAACAGTCAACCTGTCAACGAGCCCATAAATCTACAGGTTCAGGATAAAGGGAAATATTCGATCATACACATCCTAGAGTCCGAAATCAGCAAGGTAAAATTACAAATTCCCCTTATTGAACTAATGAAAAACAAGTTGTTTAAAGATTGTATTTTGAAAGTGTTGTAGCCAAAAGATGAATTAATTGGTGTAGATATTGTTAATTTAGAGGATGACAGACCAACTATTTTCCTGGGATCAAATACAGAGTGGAGAGATGAATCTGTATCTCCATTTTACATCTCTTTGAACATCCATGATCATATACTTCATAATTGCCTCTTAGATTCTAGAGCTTCACATAATTTAATGCCTAAAGTAGTTATGGAGGAATTAGTCCTAGAGATCACAAAACCATATCAATATCTCTATACTTTTGATTCTAGAAGAGTCAAGTGTTTAGGGGTGATTAAATATCTTGTGGTTAATCTAACCCAGTTGCCTAGAAGAGAATTATGGTGGATATAGTGGTGGCAGATATAAAACCAAATTTTGGTATGCTTTTATCAAGATTGTGGTTGAAAAGACTTGGGGGAACTCTGCAAATGGATCTTTCTTTTGCTATTGTTCCTATTTTTGGAGGTGAAATCATGAGGCTATACATAGAATCATAGCTTGCATATATTATCAGTGACCCTCATAACCCTACAAATCACCCTATATATGTAATTCAAGAAGACATGGATTCTTGCATTTTACAGTTAGATGATTATTGTGCCCCCCTGTAGTAGAACAAAGAAAAAATACAAAAAATCAGGAAAGAAATGGTAATGATTCTTTGTGGAAAATGTTCTTTGATGGGTCTTCATCTAAGGAGGGGTCAAGAGCTAGAGTAGTGTTGGTTTCACCATCTAAAGAAATATTTCCTTTGTCATTTAAACTTGAGTTTCAGACCACAAATAACATAGCAGAATATGAAGCTTTGATTTTGGGTTTAAGGGTTGCCATTGATTTAAAAATTGACAAGCTTGATGTTTTTGGAGATTCAGAGTTGGTGGTGTTACAGGTCAAGAACATATATAAAACAATGCAGTTGAGACTTAGGCAGTACCAAAATGAGGTTTGGTATTTAGTGGAAAATTACTTTTCTACCTTCAATATTTCTTTTATTCCCGGGATTGAAAATCAGCAAGTTGATTCCTTAGATTTAGCAGCAATTGTTTTGAAAACTCCTCTCAATTCTCAGGTTAAGTATGAAATTCAGATGAAATATAGAACTTCTATTCCAGACAACATTAAGCATTGGGATGTGTTCCAAGATGATAAATAAATAGAAAGGTTTTTACAAGTTATTGATGAATTTTCTTCTTTAAAAATTGATCAGGAAAATCTGAATGAAGTTATAGAAGATGAAGAACCAAAAATGTTGCTAAATGATATTGCACGTCATAAAATTTTGGATCTGAAAACCAATCATATACCTAAAGGTTTGGTACCTTTGGAAACACTCTTTGACAATAATGATGTTGTTGCTAACCCTTTGTTTCAAAAACAGGGAGAAGATATTGTTGATGTTAACATTGGAACTGGCGATAATCTAATATTTTTGAAATTATCAAAGTCCTTATCTGATAGGCAAAGAGGCAAGTTTGTTGAATTGATGAAATAATTTGTGGATTCTTTTGCGTGGTCATATGAATATATTAAGACTTTTGATCCACAGATAATGCAGCATAACATTCCTTTAAAAGAAGGTGCAACACCTTTTAAGAAGAAATTAAGGCAGATCAATCCCATGCTTTTTCTAGTAATTGAGAAGGAACTTAAAAGAATGTTGGATGCCAAAATTATCATCCCACTCAGATATTCAAATTGGATTGCTAATCTAGTCCTTGTTCAGAAAAAGAACGGTGAAATTAGATTATGCATGGACTTTAGGAACTTGAATAAGTTCTCACTGAAAGATAATTATCCTGTTCCAAAAATGGATTATATTCTCTAGAAAGTGGTTGGAGCAAGTAAAATGTCTTTCTTGGATGGTTATTCAGCTTATAATCAAATTGCAGTCTTTGAAAAATATCAAGAGAAAACAACAATTACCACTCCATGGGAAACGTTTATGTATGAAAAGATGCCTTTCGGTCTTCTCAATGTCGGGGATACTTTTCAGAGAGCCATGGATGTGGTGTTTATTAGAGAAAAGGACAAATTTATAGTCATTTATTTGGATGATATTACAGTATTTTCCAAATCAGATGATGAACACTTGCAACATTTGAGACTGACTTTCAGAAAATGCAAAAAGTTCCATATATCTCTTAACCCTAAGAAATATAATTTTGTTATGGAAGAGAAAGTTATTAGGGCATATTGTATCATCTAATGGAGTTAAAATTGACCCTGATAGAGTGGTTTCTATCCAGCAAATTGAGGTCCCTAGACACAAGAAATCAATTCAATTTTTTGGGGGGAAAATAATTTTTTTAAGGAGGTTTGTACCCAATTTTGCAAAAATCATTAAATCTATTTCTAATATGTTGAAAAAGGATGTTGAAATCAGATGGAATCAAGAATCAAGAGATTCATTTTAGAATATCAAACAAGATTTGGTGGAAGCTCCAATTTTAATAAGCCCTCGGCATGATAAGGAATTTTTAGTCTTTTCATTTGCATCGTATGAAACAATTGTTGCTTTCCTATTACAAAAAAATAAAGATGGTCATGAGAAACCAATATCTTTCTTTAGTAAGGCTTTGAGAGATGAAGAGGTAAAGTATGATATCCTAGAAAAACAAGCTTATGCTTTAATTAAAGCACTTAAATCTTGAAGAGTCTACCTTCTACATTCAAATATTATTGCATATGTTCCTAGCAGCTCTGTCAGGGATATATTGGTGCAACATGACAATGAAGGTAAAAGAGGTAAGCGGATAGCTAATCTCTTGGAATATGATGTGGAAATTAAGCCTACAAATTTAGTAAAGGGGCAAGGTCTAGCCAAATTGTTAGCTTCTTCGAATTGTCAAGCCCTCAGTATAAATCAAATGTCAAATCAATCAGATCAATTATCCTCTCAGCATGCTGAAAACAACACGCAGGTGCTTAAGAAGTATTGTATATCTGCCTGGTATAAGGATATTGTGCATGTTTTGCAGAATCTCCAATGTCCTCCTAATTTTGATAAATCAAAGTTCAGAGATTTAAATATGAAGGATGCTAAATATTGTATACTAAATCAATGTCTCTATAGGAAGGATCTGAGAGGTGTCTTGATGAAATGTGTAGACGAGGAAAAACCAGATCAGATTATGATTGAAATGCATAGTGGAGCATGTGGAGGAAATTTATGTCGGAAAGATACAAATTATAAAATTTTGAGAGTTGGCTATTATTGGCCTTCTCTTTTCTAAGTTGTATTCTCCAAGATGAGAGCATGTGAAAATTGTCAAATTTTTGCTGGTAAGCAGCAGGTAAAATATTTTCCTCTCAAACCTATTACAACATCTGGTCCATTTCAACAATGGGGATTAGATTTTATTGGGGAAATTAATCCTACATCTAGTGTCCAACATAAGTATATTCTTACCACAACATATTATTTTACGAAATGGATTGAGGCTATACCTACTAGAAATGCCATTGATAAGGTTATCATGAAATTCTTAGAAGAAAATATTTTTGCTAGGTATGGATGTCCTAGGAAACTGATTATAGATAATGCTCAAGATTTTAAGTCAGCTTCCATGATCCAATTTTGCAGTAATTATAATATTATCTTGGCACATTCTACAACTTACTATCCACAGGGAAATGGACTTGTTGATTCCTCCAACAAAATTTTGATCAGGATAATTAAAAAGATGTTGGAAGAAAACAAGAAATGTTGGGATGCTGGTTTGAAATTTGCTTTGTGGGCAGACATAATTAGTACCAAGAAATAGATTGGTACTTCCCCATTTCAATTAGTTTATGGATTGGATGCAGTTTTACCTATTCAGCTTGGATGACCTGTGATGAAGTATCTCCAGGATGAATTAGAAGAACCAAATGACATACAAAGAATAATTTTTCAACTCATAGAGGTTCAACAAGAGAGGGATGCAGTGAATAAAAGGACTCAATATTTCAAAGAAAATATGAGATCAGTTTTCGGCAAAAGAGCTAAACAAGATAATTTTCAAGAAGGAGATTTAGTGATGTGATGGGATGCCCGAAGAGAAGATAAACCAAAGCATGGTAAGTTCGACAATCTTTGGTTTGGGCCGTTCAAAATTGCACAAGTTTTACAGAATAATACTTTCATTTTGATAAATCTGAATGATGAAGAAGTATTTGGAGGTCGAGTCAATGGGTGTTTCCTTACACTACTACATATTAAAAAAATTGCGATGACTACTTGTGACGAAAGTATCGTTTCGTCGCAAAATTCAAGAGAAAAAGTCCAATTTTTCAATTTTATTATAAATCCAGCCCGTATCTGTCGCGCTATCGATGGAAGAAAGCGTTTGTCTCTATTGCAATGAACATGAATATAGTGGGCTCTCATCACTCTTGCGACGAACTTGTGCATTTTTCTCAAGAGAGACAATAACTATTGACCGTTACATTATTTTATAAAGTCCATATTGACCGTTATACTCTTTGACAAAGTCAAAATTGATTTGGTCAACTTTCGTCACAAGTGCGACGATATGACCGTTATACTCTTTGAAAAAGTCAACATTGATTTGGTCAATGTTCGTTGCTATTGCGACGAAAAAATATCTATAAATATTTTACAAATTAAAGATGTTGCGACAATCTTGCTATAACAACAATGTTTCAGAAAGGGTATTTTTGTGTGGAAGAATGTCGTAGAATATTAGAGGTGGAAAAAAAAGTAAAGCGGGTGCAAAGGGTGATGGTAGATGTTATTGCCCGTAATAATTTTTATAGCAATAACTACAAAACATTGTAGGAAATATGGGCACATTGATGGCGGATCGAATGAATATCGTCCCATGGTAATTAGCTATATATTCATTATCTATTTTTATATTGTCAATTTTATATAAAATTATATATATGTATATATATATATATATATATATATATATATATATATATTGTTTGAATGTTTGTTATAGTACACACTAATTTTTCATGATTGTTTGTAATTATAAAGTTAGAGTTTCCCTCTAACTTTCCGCATAATATTGCACCAAGTAATAGTAGAAATGATGTTGTACAAGTTGAGGAACATGATCAAGCAAATGAGGATCTCATGGAAGAAGATGATGGGACAAATCAAATGATCCAAGATTTGTTTTCTCGGTTGGATGAGGATGGGGACAGTGATGGTATTTATGATGAACCTCTATTAGAAAAGGCAAATAAACAACTTTATGAAGGATCAAAAGAAAATCTTCTCTTCGCTACATTGTTGCTAGTGAACTTAAAGGTTATGAATAATTTGTCGAACACTTGTATGACATAGATCCTAAGGTATGTAATATGTTTCATCTCATATTATACATAAATGTTGACTTTTCTCTATTTATTTTTAGTGTTAATTAATGTGTAAAATAAGAATGCAATTTTTACGATTAATATTCATTACTTTAACTAGTTATTTCTTATGTTGTAGATTGTTAGGTGAATTTTTGTTACCATCATCAAATATTTTACCTCGCACATATCGAGGTTTGCAAGCCATTATGAAAGACATTGGAATGGATTATCAAACTATACATGCATGTACTAATGATCATATTATATATTATGGACAACATGCTTCGAAAATAGAATGCCTACAATGTCTTATAAGTAGATATTGAACCGATCAAGTAACAAAAAGGGTGTCTCGAAAGGTTCTTTGTCATATTCCCATAATTCCATGTTTGTAGCGATTGTTCAGGTGTGAAAGCATAGCACAATTTATGGATTACCATGAACACAACAAAAGTGGAGATGGTGTTCTTTGAATGTCTTTTGATGGTTATGCATTTAGAGAAATTGAGGGAAAATGGGAAGATTTCAAATATGAACCTCGTAATGTTAGGTTTTCATTGGCAGCTGACGGTGTTAATCCATTCAGAGAGCTTAGGTTTATTTACTCAATGTCGCCTATTTTTGTTATCAACAATAATATTCATCCTTGGATGTCAATAAAGAGGGAGCACACAATGTTGACAATGATTGTTCCAGGAATTTGTTTACATTAATTTTTTGAATATAACATTTTCATTTGTTTCATTGTTTGCATAATATATTCTGTTTATTTATTTACTTCTAAATACATGATATCATGGTTATAGTAATTATGTGTAATTTCAAACAATTAGGTAAGTACCATGTTAAATATATGAATGTATATATCAAGCCTCTTATCGACGAGCTACTAAAGTTATGGGTTGGCATCACTATGTATGGCATCTGTAAATCAATCGGGGAGAAGAAATTTAAATTTCGTGGAAAACTTTTATGGACAATTCATGATGCCCCAGGACTAACACATTTTTGTGGTATGTAGCATTCTAATATTGCTCTTTAATACTATATTTTTTTTAATGATATCATGTTGCATGTTTAATTTTCAAATAATCTCTGTTGATTAGGGTTGGTTGTCATTGATGTCAACCCTTGAAGAAAGACCCGTAGCACAAAGGTTTGGGTAATGGACCCAATAGTGTTTGATGTAAATATGAATCATTATTGTTTTGTCATGGTTGATAAGAA
>ML782752.1:426720-463957 GCA_009831015.1 Picea engelmannii | reverse complement strand
AGGTGAGAGGGATTGGTCATTTGTTGTTAGATATGATCCACGAGGAAGGCTAGTTAAGTATACTCATTTCTAGGAAGAAGATGATATTGAATATCAAGAAGATGATTCGCCAGATCAGACAGAGCTGGAATATCATGCAGGGTTGACAGATGAAGAAGACGAAGAAGATCATGATCCAAGTGTAGGAGACAATATTGCAATTCTTGATGATGATGTCGATGAAAATATGCTCTAAAATGACATTGATGATGATGATTATGATATCGTCAATCCTTTCAACATCGTTTTTGAACCGTATGTTGATACAGATGTTGATTTTGATGAAGAAGATCAAGATGCAGAATAAGGATGATTACACAAATGTTGAGGTTGGATCAAGTACGTGACTATATATTTTAATTTGTATGAATTATTGTCTTAAAATAATTTACTTATAATGTCATGGGTTAATTACATGTTTTTAAGTTTTATGCGACGTTTTTATATTTTATGTTACATGTTGTTTAATTATTATGTGAAACCTGGAAATAGTTTCCAATATACTAAAGTACGTGGTAAACTAAAAATATCATTTAAAAACACATAATTTCATTTACCTTCATTAATTTTTGTTTTTGTAGTTTCTATGCATGAATATTACTAGGACGTTGCTTTCGATTATTTTCTATTTTATAGATTGGGTATTGGGGATCAATTGAGAGTGATGTTAGGGGGAGGGGAGGGGCCATATGAGATTCCACCTTCACGTGGTTGGCCTTGTTCAGTAGAGGATAAATTATTATTGAAACCAAGAGAAGCTCTTTAATTTTTGTACTATCATGATCGTAGATGTCATCAATATTGTTGTCATAGTATTGCATCAACGAAGTTTCGATGAACGTGTTTTTCATTTCTATAGAATTTTTGTTGAAACCCTATTTTTCTTTCAAAGTACACAAATTGGTTGACGCGAGTTTTAATTTTGCATCAGTCTTTCTTCATTTTTCTTTCAGGTTCTACATTAATGTATATACAATGTATGTGTGTCATAGTTGTGATGAAAAATATTTATTTTTCGTTGATTTCTTAATCAACACCATAAAAATACTCCCTTGCAGTACTAGATGCGGGGACGTGTGTACTGTCGAACGAATTTTAAAAGGAAAAAGGAATGGAAATTGTATTAGGATTAGACATGGACAACTGTGACCTATGAATGGGGCCAACGTTGAAATTTTTTCAAATTTTTTCTATATGCATTGAAAGTTGACATGGATAGACTATTGGCATTCCTTAACGATATGGGAGGGTTTTTGGACTCAAATTTGACTCACACACCCACTTTTTTCCATCATCAATTCATCATGTAAACCATAAACACTATTTTTCATATCTTCTAGTAGATATGTTAATGATTCCTAATTTCATATTTGTATTTGACTCAAGGTACAACTAGCTTGCAAAGTATCAAATTTTAATTTCAAGTTGATAAACCAAATATGAAATGAATCCTAATTAAAACCAAGTGTTGGAATTTGTCATTTAAGTCTAGTGTCATGTAGTTATATTTTAAAACATAGAGAGAGTAGTCTCTATAGAAGTAGAGCAATATATTGATATTGGATTCCCGTCTAAGCTGATGTTGATCTTTTTAACCTTCAATAAATATTGATATATATGGTGGTGTGAAAATAAGTAGAATAGGTATTAGAAGAGAAAATCAAGGATAATAATCAAGGATAATTTAGTACCCAACACTTATGCAAAAAAAATCGTCGGTAAGAGAGACAAAGAAGGGAATTAGTTAGCAAGAGACAAGGAAAGGATATCGTCGCAAGAGCGACGAATGTAAATAATCTTGCGACGAATTAGCTATATTATCCATGAAAAATGTTTGTCGATAGTATAGCTAATTCGTTGCAAGAATCTTTACATGGGATAAATAAAGGAAATGGATGATGTGGTTCCAAGTATAGCTAATTCATCGCAAGTATCTTCAAATGTACACATGTGATACAATTCGTCGCCTTTCTTCATTTTTCTTTCAGGTTCTACATTGATGTATATACAATGTATGTGTGTCATAGTTGTCATGGAAAATCCCTCTTTTCCATTGATTTCTTAATCAACACCATAAAAATATTCCCTTGTAGTACTAGATGCGGGGACTTGTGTACTGTCGAATCGAACATAAATTGTACTAGGACTAGACATGTGCAACAGTGACTTATGAATGGGGCCAATGTTGAAATTTTTTGAAACTGTTTCTGTATGCACTGAAATTTGACATGGATAGACTATTTGCATGCCTTAATGACATGGGAGGGTTTCTAGACTCAAATTTGACTCACACGCCCACTTTTTTCCATCATCATTTCATCATGTAAACCTTAAATCCTATTTTTATTTCAAAGTACACAAATTGGTTAATGCAAGTTTTAGGTTTGCATAAGCCTTTCTTCATTTTTCTTTCAGGTTCTACATTAATGTATATACAATGTATGTGTGTCATAGTTGTGATGAAAAATCCCTCTTTTTCGTTGATTTCTTAATCAACACCATAAAAATACTCCCTTGTAGTACTAGATGCGGGGACGTGTGTACTGTCAAACGAATTTTAAAAGGAACAAGGAACGGAAATTGTACTAGGACTAAACATGGGAAACAGTGACATGTGAATAGGGCCAACTTTGAAATTTTTGCAAATTGTTTCTGTATGCACTGAAATTTGACATGGATAGACTATTCGCATTCCTTAACAATATGGGAGGGTTTTTGGACTCAAATTTGACTCACACACCCACTTTTTTTCATCATCAATTCATCATGTAAACCATAAACCTTATTTTTCTTTCAAAGTACGCAAATTAATTGACGCAAGTTTTAAGTTTGCATAAGTCTTTCTTCATTTTACTTTAAGGTTCTACATTAATGTATATACAATGTAGGTGTGTCATATTTTTGATGAAAAAACCCTCTTTTTCGTTGATTTCTTAATCAACACCATAAAAATAATCCCTTGCAGTACTAGATGCGGGGACATGTGTACTATCGAACGAATTTTAAAAGGAACAAGGAACGAAAATTGTACTAGGACTAGACATGGGCAACAATGACCTCTGAATGGGGCCAAATTTGAAAATTTTTAAACTATTTCTGTATGCACTAAAATTTGACATGGATAGACTATTGGCATGCCTTAACAATATGGGAGGGTTTCTGGACTCAAATTTGACTCACACACCAACATTTTTCCATCATCAATTCATCATGTAAACCATAAACCCTATTTTTCATATCTTCTAGTAGATATGTTAATGATTCCTAACTTCATATTTGCAACTAGCTTTCAAAGTATCAAATTTTAATTTCAAGTTGATAAACCAAATATGAAATGAATCCTAATTAAAACCATCAAGTGTTGGAATTTTTCATTTAAGTGTAGTCTCTATAGAAGTAGAGAAATATATTGATATTGGATTCTCTTCTAAGTTGATGTTGATATTTTTAACCTTCAAGAAATATTGATATATATGGTGGTGTGAAAAGAAGTAGAATAGGTACTAGAGGAGAAAATCAACACTACAACAAAACAGGCCATTAGCACCTAGTTTAGCGTCGGATTTTAGTGCATTTGAGGGCATGAATTGGCCTGATGAGAGGGCATAAAACCCAGTGCTAAACGACGTGTTCACTTGGGCATCGGATTTAGCGCCCAATTTAGCTCCCTCTTTAGCGCCAGGTTTTTCTCCCTTTTTAGCGCCTAGTTTTGCTCCCTTTTTAGTGCCCAGTTTTGCTTCTTATTTAGCTCCTATTTTTGCTCCTAATTTTATGCCTAGTTTAGTGCCTAAAATGAGATATAGCTCCCTAAATAACGCCCAAAATAGCACCTTGTTTATCTCCTAGTGTAGTGCCTATTTTAGCTCTAGGTGTGGCACCTAATTTAGCTCATTTTTTAGCTCTTGGTTTAGCGCCTAGTTTAGCTCCAGGTGTAGCTCCTAGTTTAACTCCTGGTTTAGCACCTAGTTTAGCTCTTGGTTTAGCTCCTAGTTTAGTGCCTAGTTTAGATCCACGTGTGGTGCCTAATTTAACTCCTGGTTTAGCTTCTAGTTTAGCTCCTGGTTTAGCTTCTAGTTTAGCTCCTGGTTTAGCTCTTGGTTTAGCTTCTAGTTTATCTCTTGGTTTAACTCTTGGTTTAACTCCTAGTTTAGCTCTTAATTTAGCACCTAGTTTAGCTCCTGGTTTATCTCTTGGTTTAGCACCTAGTTTATCTCCAGGTGTGGCACCTAGTTTAGCTCCCAATCATGATTCATGTTTTGCTTCTAGTGTAGCGTCGAAAATAACTTCTATTTTGGCTTCCAAATTAATGCCAAGATGTGCTTCTATTATTGCATCATTTTTTTCTTCCAGAATTGCTTCCTTGTTAGCTCCATGCTTTGCTTCCTTTTAGTTCCAAGGTTTTCTTCATTTTTAGCGTCTGGTTTTTCTTTTTTTTAGGTCCAGGGTTTGCTTCCTTTTAGTGTCGGGATTTGTTTCTTAATTAGCATCCATTTTTGCTTCTTGTTAAGAAACCAATTTAGCTTCCTACTTAGATCCATAAATATCTCCAAGTATGGCTTCAAAATTAATTTTGAGTTTTACTTCCATTTTAGAGCCACATTTTGCTTCCATTTTAACAACTCACGTTGTGTCCTTTTTAACTTCCATTTAGTAATTTATTTTTTTTTATTTCAATTTAATTAGTTAAATATATAGTGCATCTTAAAAAACTTATATTATTATAGAGTAAGTCATATTGCATTTGAAGTATTTTATATGATAAATTTTATAAATAATTTTTAGGGAACTGGACATCCATACAAACTAGAAACTTCATCATACTTATTAAATCTCCATCTAAATAAAATCTACAATGTACAGTATATATAAAATAACAAGATAATTATTATAACATGATCATCATCTATAATTAAAACTAGTCAAATATATCAATATTAGATAAGTATCATGTCAAACAACTTGTATCGTTAATATTGATAAGATCATCATCATATATAACTACAACAAGTGAAATTCAAATATGAAAATAGATCAATAACATGTCAGAATGATACATGACCAACAGTCGATGTAAGTTAAGATGATATATGTCCAAATGATATAAGTCAAAATGATAAAACTAAATAATATGGTATTGTAGGTGAAAATAATACATATGATGGTAAACATGAAAATAGGCATCATAACGATATACAACAATGATCAATGATGGAGTATATATGATCAATGTCACCGACTACTACAAACAACTAGGTCATCATCATTATCTTGATCATCATCATTGTGGTCATTATCGTTTTTATTCATAGTGTCTTCTTCATCTGCCTCATCATCATCATCTCCCATGTCTGTATCAAACCTATTATAATATGGATCTATCTCATGAGGATCAACTGGATCTTCTGGAAGACCCGTGTTCTGCAAAAACGAACATTCAAAATGAAAATTTATTATTTATTTCATGCAATATGTAATTTTTGTGTTATATTTCTAATATTACAACATATGAAACGAAACCATAATCATATTACATCATATCAAAGTGCACATACCATAATAAAATTTCAAATAAGTTACAAATAAGAAGTCATTCCAATGTTGTAAAACATGCAACAATTCCAATAAACGTTAGTAACGATCATAAAAAAATGTGCTATACATTTTAACTATCAATTGTAAATTCTATTACACAACCATAAGTTCCAACCCTCTCCCTTGTGTGCTATATATGATTATGTTTGTCTATAAAAATCCTTTGAGAGTTAATTGGTCTATATATATTCTTCTCTTATATTTCACAAATGAATATTTTTCTGGAACATTTTGGCCCATTGTAATATGCTTCAAAGGTCCTTTGAGAATTAACTAATTTATAGGTAATTTTGAATATGCTCTCGATACTCATTTAACTAGACCACATCCAAATGTCAATCCTTCCAAAGAAAAAATTCAATACATCAAACCCTAAAGGGTTGAAAATTATGACACAAATGTAATAAAAGGTGTCAAGGTGTATTGCCTTGCCTTTCCTTGCCATGTCATTCCATGCCATGCCATAATTTTCCATGCCATGCCATGCCATGGCTTGCCTTTGCATGCCTTTCCTTGCCATGTGTTTCCATGCCATGCCATGCCTTGCCTTGCCATGCCATTCCATGCCATGCCTTGTGATCGTATGGTATGTGTTTCCATGCCATGCCCCTCCATACCATGCCTTGCATTCACTTTCCATGCCTTGTATTTCCATACCTTTCCTTTCCATATCATATATTTCCTTGCCATGCTATGTCATGTCATGCCTTTAGGTTTTCATGCCTTGAGGAGGAATTAGACAAGAGTCCCTAAAATGGTTTTGGATGCCACTTGCAACCGGGAATAAAAAGAAAAACGAGACTTGTATTGAGGAACCGTCGAATTCGATGGATTACTGCGATAGGATTTCAGCTAGAGAACCCATCACTCTTGGGTGCCATGCCTCGAAAGTTTCTTTACTCATTGATTCCAAGAATTAGTGTTTTGCTCAGTTTGAAGCAATGCATCATTTGGATTAAGGGGTCCAATTTATGAAAACATCTCTTGTGAGAATATCGATAATGTGGTCACCTAGTCCATGCCTAAAAAAGCTTGCATCATCTCACAAAACTCAAAAATGTTACTTTGTTAGGTTTTTATGCCCTGAGGAGGAATTGGCCAAAAGTCCCCAAAATGGTTTGGGATGTGAATTGCAACTTGGTATATAATGAAAAACGAGACTTGAATTGAGGAACTGTCATCTCCGTTGGATTCCTGGCATCTGATTTCAGCTAGAGCACCCCTCACTCCCGGGTCCAATCCCTTGTAAGTTGTTTTTTTCATCGATTTTGAGAACTAGAGTTTTGCTCAGTAAGAAGCAATGCAACATTTGGATTTAGGGGTCCAATTTATAGAACCATGCCTTGGGAGTGGATGGAAAATGTGGTCACATAGTCCATGCCTAAACAAGATTGCAACATCTCACAGAACTCAATAATGCTGCTCCATTAGGTTTTTATGCCTTGAGGAGGAATTGGCCAAGAGTCCCCGAAATGGTTTGGGATGCCACTTGCAAATCGGCATAAAAATAAAACCGAAACTTGGATGGAGGAACCATCAACTTCGATGGATTATTGGGATAGGATTTCAGCTAGAGCACCCCTCACTCTCGGGTGACATGCCTCAAAATTTTCTTTACTCATTGATTTCGAGAATTAGGGTTTTTCTCAGTAAGAAGTAATGCAACATTTGGATTTAGGGGTACAATTTATGAAACCATGCCTCAGGAGAGGATAGAAAATGTGGTCACGTAGTCCATGCCTAAACAAGATTGCAACATCTCACGAAACTCGAAAATGCTGCTTCGTTAGGTTTTTATGCCCTGAAGAGGAATTGGCCAAGAGTTCCCGAAATGGTTTGGGATGCGATTTGCACCTTGGTATATAACGAAAATCAATACTCAGATTGAGGAACCGTCATCTCCTTTGGATTCCTGGCATAAGATTTCAGCTAGAGCACCCCTCAGTCTTGGGTCCAATCCCTTGTAAGTTTTGTTTTTCATCGATTTTCAGAACTAGGGTTTTGCTCAGTAAGAAGCAATGTAACATTTGTATTTAGGCGTCCAATTTATGAAACAATTCTTCAGGAGTGGATGGACAATGTGGTCACATATTCCATGCCTAAACAAGCTTGCAGCATCTCATGGAACTCAAAATGATGCTTTGTTAGGCTTTTATGCCCTGAGGAGGAATTGGCCAAGAGTCCCCGAAATGGTTTGGGATGCCACTTGCAACTGGGCATAAAACGAAAAACTGAGACTCAGATTGAGGAACCGTTGGCTCCAATGGATAACTGGGATAGGATTTCAGCTAGAGCACCCCTCACTCTCAGGTGCCATGCCTTGGAAGTTGCTTTACTCATTGATTTTGAGAATTAGTGTTTGGCTCAGTTTGAAGCAATGCAACAATTGGATTAAGGGGTCAAATTTATGAAGCCCTCCCTCATGATCAGACCGATAATGTGGTTACCTAGTCCATTCCTAAACAAGCTTGTAGCATCTCATGGAACTCAAAAATGTTTCTTTGTTAGGTTTTTATGCTTTGAGGAGGAATTGGCCAAGAGTCCCCGAAATGGTTTGGGATGTGACTTGCAACTTGGTATATAATGAAAATCAAGACTCGAATTGAGGAACCATCATCTCCATTGGATTCATAGCATAGGATTTCAGCTAGAGCACCCCTCACTCTTGAGTCCAATCCCTCGTAAGTTTTGTTTTTCACCGATTTTGAGAACTAGGGTTTTGCTTAGTAAGAAGTAATGCAACATTTGGATTTAGGCATCCAATTTATGAAACCATGCCTTAGAAGTGGATGGACAATGTCGTCACATAGTCCATGCATAAAAAATCTTGCAACATCTCATGGACCTCAAAAATGTTGCCCCGTTAGGTTTTTATGCCCTGAGGAGGAATTGGCCAAGAGTCCCCGAAATGGTTTGGGATGTGACGTGAAATTGGGTGTAAAACAAAAATAAATACTCGGATTGAGGAACTGTCATATCAATTGGATTACTGGGATAGGATTTCAGCTAGAGCACCCCTCATTCTTGATTCCCATGCCTCAGAAGTTGCTTTACTCATTGATTTCGAGAACTAGTGTTTGGCTCAGTTTGAAGCAATGCAACATTTGGATTAAGGGGTCCAATTTATGAAATCGCCCCTCGTGAGTAGATCGATAATTTGGTCACCTATTCCATGCCTAAAAATTCTTGCAACATCTCACGAAACTAAAAAATGTTCCTCCGTTAGGATTTTATGCCCTGAGGAGGAATCGACCAAGAGTCCCCGAAATGGTTTGGGATACAACTTGAAACTTGGCATATCACAAAAACCAAGACTCATATTGAGGAACCATCATCTTTGTTGGATTTCTGGCATAGGATTTCAGCTAGAGCACCCCTCACTTGGGGGTTCGATCCCTCGGAAGTTGTTTTTTTCATCGATTTTGAGAACTAGGGTTTTGTTTAGTTTGAAGCAATGTAACATTTGGATTTAGGGGTCCAATATATGAAACCATTTCTTGGGAGCGGATGGATAATGTGGTCACATATTCCATGCCTAAACAAGCTTGCAACATCTCACAGAACTAAAAAATGTTGCTATGTTGTCTTTTTATGCCCTGGGAGGAATTGGCCAAGAGTCCTCGAAATGGTTTGGGATGCAACTTGCAATTAGGAATAAAATAAAAAATGAGTCTCGGATTGAGTAACTGTCGAATCCGATGGATTAATGGGATAGGATTTCAGCTAGATCACCCCTCACTCTTGGGTTCCATGCCTCAGAATTTTCTTTACTCATTGATTTCGAGAATTAGGGTTTTGCTCAGTAAGAAGAAATGCAACATTTGGATTTAGGGGTCAAATTTATGAAACCATGCCTTAGGAGAGGATGGAAAATGTGGTCACATAGTCCATGCGTAAACAAGTTTGCAACATCTCACGTAACTCGAAAATGCTGCTCTGTTAGGTTTTTATGCCCTGAGGAGGAATTGGCCAAGAGTCCCCGAAATGGTTTTGGATGCAAATTGAAACTCGATATATAATGAAAACCGAGACTCGGATTGAGGAATTGTCGTCTCCGTTGGATTCTTGACATAGGATTTCAGCTAGAGCACCCCTCAGTCTCGGGTCCAATACCTCGTAAGTTTTGTTTTTAATCTATTTTGAGAACTAGGGTTTTGCTCAGTAAGAAGCAATGCAACATTTGGATTTAGGGGTCCAATTTATGAAACCATGCCTCAGGAGTGAATGGACAATGTGGTCACATATTCCATGCCTAAAAAATCTTGCAGCATCTCACGGAACTCAAAATGATGCTCCATTAGGCTTTTATGCCCTGAGGAGGAATTGGCCAAGAGTCCCCAAAATGGTTTGGGATGCCACTTGCAACTGGGAATAAAACAAAAATAGAGACTCTGATGCAGGAGAATCTCTCCACATTAGCCAACCAGCCAGCCAGCCACGTCAAGTGCATGCATTCAAAGATGAAGAGAGGTGTTGTCCTCATTTTGATTTAAAATTGAATGTAATTTAATGTTTAAGTTGTTGAGCTGTGAAGTCATGCCTTTACACAGGCTGTAGATAAGAAGGCATTTAATGTTTGTAAGGCTGAGATCTAGATCCAGATAGTGGACTAGACAGCCCATTCAATGTAATTGAATAGGGTAGGTAGATTTGGAGGGAAGCGCTCTAAGAGCCCCCTCATGTAAAAATATCAATTGTATCTCTTTGAGAGAGAGGAGTTGAGAGAGTCGAGAGAGTGAGAATCTATGAGTACAGAGCAGAAGAGAGGGAGCCGAGACCTTGTCACAGGCCGTGCTCAGGAACACCTTGTAAATACAGGCGTTTGCCATATTTAATACAAATAGCAGTTTTTCCTCATGACTATGTGTTAAATGAATGTCTGTGAGTGTTCTCTAGATGATATGAATGTATGTTGTAGATGTATGCTATAGGTTTACATTTACAGGAGTATGTTTGATTTCAGGTGAAGGTCATTGAGGTTTCATACCAGGAGGGCGTGACAGAGTACTACGGTCTCTGAATACCAGTGCACTGAAGCACTTCTAAACTCTGCGGAGTCAGACAAAGACGTGATGCGGCACAAGAACTGAAATCAACAGGTCAGGAGGGAGACCTCAAGGTTGTTGAACACCTTGGAGGCAAGGCTGTGGGAGAAAACACAGTTGCAGACAGAATCTCTGAGGAGTTCTGTGAAGCTCTTCCAGGTGGGCATTGAGAAAGTGCAAGGAGTGAACAGAGAAAGAACCCTGCTGTGAGTTCAGGGAGAACCAGAGTCACTGAGGATTCTGAGAGATCTGTCAGGTGGGGATTGAGCAGGTGCATAGGTGCACAGGAGACAGGACTATTGGATGTTCTGTGAGAAGATACTCTACTAGGTGGGTATTGAGACATTGTGCAGACAGGCACAGGGGAAGAGAACTCTTTGAGTTTTGTATTCTGAAGGAAGAGTCCACTGAGGGATCTTCACAGGGTTGCTAAATACCCGATAATACTCAACAATAGGTTGCTTGAGTAGAAGCATAGCTAGGAGGGCATCTGATTTCTCCATCTGAGGTAGAAAGGGAAAAGAAGAACCGAGTTTCCTTGGAGGTCGAAGCTACAGGAGAGCTTAGGATGGATAGCACCTTTTGTGTGCATGTGAATACCCTGCAGAGGATAGGAGTTGAAGAATCCTTGAGGGTTCGAAGGAAAGGATAAGCTCAGGAGGGTGAGTGATTTTACGCACAAAGTCATAACTGCAAGGAGTGTAGAAGCTATAGAACCCTTTGAACGAGTTCTAAGTATCCAAAGCTCAGGAGGGTTATCATTTTCATACGTGCGGAGAATCTCAAAGTCGAGAGGTCGCAGAGAAGAAGGAAGGCCAAGGTTGAAGCCTTTGGAAGATTGAAATTCTTCCAAGCCAGAGAAGGAAAGTGCCAAAGCTCAGGAGGAGCAATATCGACCATCTAATCAGCTGATAGAGCCTGGACCGTCAGATTTCCCACATCCAGGAAAGAGCAGGAGGAGCGCACAAGAATGAAGGATCTGGTCCATCAAATCTTGAGTGGAGAACCCGACAGCCGTCAGATCTGTCGAGAATGGCATGAGGGTTAAGCCTTCAAGAACAACCGAGTTTGAAAGCTCCGACGAAAGAAGCTAATCGGGATATCGACACTCAGGATATCGGGGATATCGAGGATGTGAGTTTGGTCACTTGACATCAGAAACCCCAGATTTGTGAGATTTGATTTGAGCCATTCGGTTGGGAGCGGACGTGTGTCGTGAAATCCTCTCTATCGAGGATTTGGGCATCGGAGGTTAGAAGAGGAAGTCTTTCAACTTCGCGAGTGGAAAAAACGTGAAAAGGCAGGAACTCCACATTGTGGGCCTAGCTAACGTCACATCGAAGAATCAAGATTCAGAATATCGGGGATCCCATGGACAAGAGGTCCATGCATTTCGGTACTTAAAAGTCTAAAATTGCGAAGAAGGAGAAGACTGGGGAACCACCATATCGGGGTTTCTCACATCGGTAATTCGGGAGTCTAGAGGACGAGAGGTTGAGCGCTTAGGTCGCGAAACCCCAAAAAGGGGATAAGGTTGCGGTCTTATGAGAACTAGTCATATGGACTAAGGGCATAACTAGGTGGGCCTAAGGCAAAAATGAGCGCATCGGCAAATCGGAGTTCGGGAGTTCGAGAAACAGAGAACTCTTGACATCGGGGATCAGGAAACCCTGAACCCCAAAATCATATCTTTCCTATTAAGGAAAAGGCCAGTGGTTGGAGTATGGAAGACCATGAGAAAAGATAAGGACCTGTGGATTGGGTTTTCATCAGAGATTCCAGAAGGGAATCAAACGAGCCGCTTCGACTCATGAACTGATTGATCAATCCTGTGGGAGGATGTGCTTGCGAGCGCGACTGTCGTCAGACTCAAATTGAGGAACCATCGACTTTGATGGATTACTGGGATAGGATTTCAGCTAGATCATCCCTCACTCTCAAGTGCCATGCCTCAGAAGTTTCTTTACTCATTGATTTCAAGAATTAGTGTTTGGCTTAGTTTGAAGCAATGAAGCATTTGGATTAAGGGGTCCAATTTATGAAACTATCCCTCGTGAGCAGACCGATAATGTGGTCACCTATTCCATTCCTAAACAAGCTTGCAGCATCTCACAGAACTCAAAAATGTTGCTCCTTTAGGTTTTTATGCCCTGAGGACGAATTGGCGAAGCGTCCCAGAAATGGTTTGGGATGCGACTTGCAAATCAATATATAACAAAAAATGATACTAATATTGAGGAACCATCCTCTACATTTGATTCTTGGTGTATGATTTCATCTAGAGCACCCCTCACTCTCAGGTCCAATCCCTCGTAAGTTGTTTTTTTCATCGATTTTGAGAACTAGGGTTTTGCTCAGTAAGAAGCAATGAAACATTTGGATTTAGGGGTACAATTTATAAAACCATGCCTCGAGAGAAGATGGACAATGTGGTCACATATTCCATGCCTAAACAAGATTTCAACATCTCACAGAACTCAAAAATGTTGCTCCATTAGGTTTTTATTCCACGAGGAGGAATTGGCCAAGAGTCACTGAAATGGTTTGGGATGCAACTTGCAATTTGGAATAAAATGAAAACTGAGACTCAGATTGAAGAACTGTCATCTCCATTGGATTACTGGGATAATATTTAATCTAGATCACCCCTCACTCCCGGTTCCCATGCTTCAGAAGTTGCTTTACTCATTGATTTCGAGAACTAGTGTCTTGATCAGTTTGAAGCAATGCAACATTTGGATTAAGGGGTCCAATTTATGAAAAATTCCCTCGTGAGAGGATCGATAATGTGGTCATCTATTCCATGCCTAAAAATCTTGCAACATCTCACGAAACTCAAAAATGTTCCTTCGTCAGGCTTTTATGCCTTGAGGAGGAATTGGCCAAGAGTCCTCGAAATGGTTTGGAATGCGACTTGAAACTCAACATATCATGAAAATCAAGACTCAGATTGAGGAACCGTCGTCTCCATTGGATTCTTGGAATAGGATTTCATCTAGAGAAACCCTCACTCCCGGGTCCAATCCCTTGAAAGTTGTTTTTTTCATCGATTTTGAGAACTAGGGTTTTGCTTAGTTTGAAGCAATGCAACATTTGGATTTAGGGGTCCAATATATGAAACCATGCCTTGGGAGCAGATGAATAATGTGGTCACATAGTCCATGCCTAAACAATCTTGCATCATCTCATGGAACTCAAAAATGCTTCTCTGTTAGCTTTTTATGCCATGAGGAGGAAATGGCCAAGAGTCCCTGAAATGGTTTGGGATGCGACTTGCAATTGGGCATACAATGAAAACCGAGTCTTGAATTTAGGAACCTTTGAATTCGATGGATTAATAGGATAGGATTTCATCTAGAGCACCCCTCACTCCCGGGTGCCATGCCTCAGAAGTTGCTTTACTCATTGATTTCAAGAACTAGTGTTTTTTCAGTTTGAAGCAATGCAACATATGGATTAAAAGATCCAATTTATAAAACTGTGCCTCGGGATAATATGGACAATGTGGTCACATATTCCATGCCTAACCAAGCTTTAAAAATCTCATGGAACTCAAAAATGTTGCTCCGTTAGGTTTTTATGCCCTGAGGAGGAATTGGCCAAGAGTCCCTGAAATGGTTTGGGATGTGACTTGCAACTGGGCATGAAATGAAAATTGAGACTTGGATTTAAGAACCGTTGAATCTGATGGATTAATAGGATAATATTTTAGCTAGACTACCCCTCACTCATAGGTGCCATGCCTAGGAAGTTGCTTTACTCATTGATTTCGAGAACTAGTGTTTTGCTCAGTTTGAAGCAATGAAACATTTAGATTAAGGGGTCCAATTTATGAAATCATCCTTCGGAAGTGGATGGATAATGTGGTCACCTATTACATGCCTAAACAAGCTTGCAACATCTCACGAAACTCAAAAATGTTGCTCCGTTAGGTTTTTATGCCCTGAGGAGGAATTGGCCAAGAGTCCCTGAAATGGTTTGGGATGTGACTTGCAACTGGGTATAAAATGAAAACCGAGACACGGATTTAAGAATCATCGACTCCGATGGATTACTAGGATATCATTTCAGCTAGAGAACCCCTCACTCCTGGGTTCCATGCCTCAGAAGTTGCTTTACTCATTGATTTCGAGAACTATTATTTTGCTCAGTTTGAAGCAATGCAACATTTGGATTAAGGGGTCCAATTTATGAAATCATCCCTCGGGAGTGGATGGATAATGTTGTCACCTATTCCATGCCTAAACAAACTTGCAGCATCTCACGAAACTCAAAAGTGTTGCTTTGTTAGTCTTTTATGCCCTAAGGAGGAATTGTCCAAGTGTCCCCGAAATGGTTTGGGATGCGACTTGCAACTGGGCATATCACGAAAATCAAGACTTAGATTGTAGAACCATCATCTCCATTGGATTCCTGGCATAGGATTTTAGCTAGAGAACCCCTCACTCACAGTTCCAATCCTTCGGAAGTTGTTTTTTTCATCGATTTCGAGAACTAGTGTTTTGCTCAATAACAAGCAATGCTTAGGGGTCCAATTTAGGAAACAATTCCTCGGGAGCGGATGGACAATGTGGTCACCTATTCCATGCCTAAAAAATCTTGCAACATCTCATGGAACTCAAAAATGTTGCTTCGTTAGGCTTTTATTGCCTAAGGAGGAATTGGTGAAGAGTCTCCGAAATGGTTTGGGATGCCACTTGCAACTGGGCATAAAATGAAAACCGAGACTCATATTGAGGAACCGCCAAATTTGATGGATTAATGGTATAGGATTTCATCTAGAGCACCCCTCATTCCCAGGTTCCATGCCTCGAAAGTTGCTTTACTCATTGATTTCGAGAACTAGTGTTTTGCTTAGTTTGAAGCAATGCAACATTTGGATTAAGGGGTCCAATTTATGAAATCGTCCCTCGAGAGTGGATGGATAATGTGGTCACCTATCCATGCCTAAACAATCTTGCAACATCTCACAAAACTCAAAAATGATGCTCCTTTAGGTTTTTATACCCTGAGGATGAATTGGCCAAGAGTCCCTGAAATTGTTTGGGATGCGACATGCAATTGGGCATAAAACGAAAACCAAGACTCGGATTGAGGAAATGTCGACTACGATGGATTACTAAGATAGGATTTCAGCTAGACCACCCCTCACTCTCAGGTTCCATTCCTCAAAAGTCGCTTTACTCATTGATTTCAAGAACTAGTGTTTTGCTCAGTTTGAAGCAATGCAGCATTTGGACTAAGGGGTCCAATTTATGAAATCATCCCTGAGGAGTGGATGGATAATGCGGTCACCTATTCCATGCCTAAACAACCTTACAACATCTCACGAAACTCAAAAATGTTTCTTTGTTAGTCTTTTATTCCCTTAGGAAGAATCGACCAAGAGTCCCCGAAATGGTTTGGGATGTGACTTGCAACTGGGAATATCATGAAAACCGAGACTCGAATTGAGGAACTTTCGTCTCCGTTGAATTTCTGGCATATGATTTTAGATAGACAACCCCTCACTCCCAGTTCCAATCCTTCAGAAGTTGTTTTTTTCATCGATTTTGAGAACTAGTGTTTTGCTCAGTAAGAAGCAATGCAAATTTTGGATTTAGGGGTCCAATTTACGAAACCATGCCTCGGGAGTGGATGGACAATGTGATCACCTAGTCCATGCCTAAACAAGCATGCAACATCTCATGAAACTCAAAAATGTTCCTCTGTTAGGCTTTTATGCCCTGATGAGTAATTGGCCAAGAGTCCCCGAAATGGTTTGGGATGCCACTTGCAACTAGGCGTAAAATTAAAAGCGAGACTCGGATTGAGGAACCATCGACTTCGATGGATTAATGGGATAGGATTTCAGCTATAGAACCCCTCACTCTCAGGTCCAATCCCTCGGAAGTTGTTTTTTTCATCGATTTTGAGAACTAGGGTTTTGCTTAGTTTGAAGCAATGAAACATTTGGATTTAGGGATCCAATATATGAAACCATGCCTTGGGAGCGGATGAAAAATGTGGTCACATAGTCCATGCCTAAACAAGCTTGCTGCATCTCACAAAACTCAAAAATGCTGCTCTGTTAGCTATTATGCCCTGAGGAGGAATTGGCCAAGAGTCCCCAAAATGGTTTGGGATGCGACTTGGAATTAGGAATAAAATGAAAAGAAAGTCTCGGATTGAGGAACTGTTGACTCTGATGGATTACTAGGATAGGATTTCATTTAGAGCACCCCTCATTCCTAGGTGCCATGCCTCAGAAGGTGCTTTACCCATTGATTTTGAGAACTAGTGTTTTGCTCAGTTTGAAGCAATGCAACATTTGGATTAAAGGATCCAATTTATGAAATTGTGCCTCGAGAGAAGATGGAAAATGTGGTCACATAATCCATGCCTAAAAAATCTTGCAGCATCTCACATAACTCAAAAATGTTGCTCCGTTAGGTTTTTATGCCATGAGGAGGAATTGGCTAAGAGTCCCTAAAATGATTTGGGATGTGACTTGCAACTGGGCATAAAACGAAAAATAAGACTCAGATTGAGAAACCATTGACTTCGATGGATTACTAGATATGATTCCAGATAGACCACCCCTCACTCCCAGGTGTCATGCCTCGGAAGTTGTTTTACTCATTGATTTTGAGAACTAGTGTTTTTCTCAGTTTGAAGCAATGCAACGTTTGGATTAAGGGGTCCAATTTATGAAATTGTCCCTTGAGAGAAGATGGATAATGTGGTCACCTATTCCATGCTTAAAAAAGTTTGTAGCATCTCACGAAACTCAAAAATGTTTCTCCATTAGTCTTTGATGCCCTGATGAGGAATTGGCCTAGAGTCCCCAAAAATGGTTTTGGATGCGACTTGCAACTGGGAATATCACAAAAATTGAGACTCGGATTGAGGAACCATCATCTCTGTTGGATTCCTAGCACAGGATTTTAGATAGAGCACCCCTCACTCCTAGTTCCAATCCCTCAGAAGTTGTTTTTTTCATCGATTTCAAGAAATAGTGTTTTCCTCGGTAAGAAGCAATGCAACATTTGGATTTAGGGTTCCAATTTAGGAAACCATGCCTCGGGAGCGGATGTACAATGTGGTCACCTAGTCCATGCCTAAACAAGCATGCAACATCTCATGGAACTAAAAAATGCTTCTCCGTTAGGATTTTATGCCCTGAGGATGAATTGGCCAAGAGTCCCCAAAATGGTTTGGGATGCCACTTGCTACTGGGCATAAAAACAAAACTGAGACTCGTATTGAGGAACCGTCGACTTTGATGGATTACTCGGATAGGATTTCATCTAGATCACCCCTCACTCTCGGGTGCCATTCCTCAGAAGTTGCTTTACTCATTGATTTCGAGAACTAGTGTTTGGCTCAGTTTGAAGCAATGCAACATTTCAATTAAGGAGTCCAATTTATAAAACCGTCCCTCATGAGTGGATCAATAATTTGGTCATCTAGTCTATGCCTAAACAACCTTGCAACATCTCACAGAGATCAAAAATGTTGCTCCGTTAGGTTTTTATGCCTTGAGGAGGAATTGGCCAAGAGTCCCCGAAATGGTTTGAGATGTGACTTGCATCTCGGTATATGACAAAAATCGAGACTTGAATTGAGGAACCGTCTTCTCCGTTGGATTCCTGGCATAGGATTTCAGCTAGAGCACCCCTCACTCTCAGGTGCCATGCCTCGAAAGTTTCTTTACTCATTGATTTCACAAATTAGTGTTTGGCTCAGTTTGAAGCAATGCAACATTTGTATTAAGGGGTCCAATTTATGAAACCATCCCTCATGAGCAGATTGATAATGTGCTCACCTATTCCATGCTTAAACAAGCTAGCAACATCTCACAAAACTAAAAAATGTTGCTATATTAGGTTTTTATGCCCTGAGGAGGAATTGGCCAAGAGTCCACGAAATGGTTTGGGATGCGACTTGCAACTAGGCATATCACGAAAAACGAGACTCGAATAGCTAGAGCACCCCTCACTCCTAGGTCCAATCCCTCGAAAGTTGTTTTTTTCATCAATTTTGAGAACTAGGGTTTTCCGTAGTTTGAAGCAATGCAACATTTGGATTGAGGGGTCCAATATATGAAACCATGCCTTGGGAGAAGATGGACAATGTGGTCACATATTCCATGCCTAAACAAGCTTGCATCATCTCACGGAACTAAAAAATGTTGCTCTGTTATATTTTTATGCCCTGCGGAGGAATTGGCCAAGAGTCCCCGAAATGGTTTGGGATGCGACTTGCAATTAGGCATAAAACAAAAACTGAGTCTCGGATTGAGGAACCATTGAATCCAATGTATTACTGGGATAGTATTTCATCGAGATCTCCCCTTACTCTCAGGTTCCATTCCTCAAAAGTTGCTTTATTCCCTGATTTCGAGAACTAGTGTTTTGCTCAGTTTGAAGCATTGCAACATTTGGATTAAAGGATTCAATTGATAAAATCGTGCCTTGGGAGTAGATGGACAATGTGGTCACATATTCCATGCCTAAACAAGCTTGCATCATCTCACAAAACTCAAAAATGATGCTTCGTTAGGTTTTTATGCCTTGAGGAGGAATTGGCCAAGAGTCCCTAAAATGGTTTGGGATGTGACTTGCAACTGGGAATAAAATAAAAAATGACAGTTGGATTGAGGAATCGTTGACTCCTTTGGATCAATAGAATAGGATTTCATCTAGAACACCCCTCACTCTCGGGTGCCATGCCTCAGAAGTTTCTTTACTCATTGATTTCAAGAACTAGTGTTTTGCTCAGTTTGAAGCAATGTTTCATTTGGATTAAGGGGTCCAATTTATGAAATCATCCCTCAGGAGAGGATGGATAATGTGGTCACCTAGTCTATGCCTAAAAAATCTTGCAGCATCTCATGGAACTCAAAAATGTTGCTTCATTGGTCTTTTATGCCCTGAGGGGGAATTGGCCAAGAGTCCCCGAAATGGTTTGGGATGCGACTTGCAACTGGGTATATCAAAAAAATCGAAACTCGGATTGAGGAATTGTTGTATCCTTTGGATTCTTGGCATAGGATTTTAGCTAGAGAACCCCTCACTCCCAGTTCCAATCCCTCAGAAGTTGTTTTTTTCATCGATTTCAAGAACTGGTGTTTTGCTCAGTAAGAAGCAATGAAACATTTGGATTTAGCGGTCCAATTTGGGAAACCATGCTTCAGGAGAGGATGGACAATGTGGTCACCTATTCCATACCTAAACAAGAATGCAACATCTCATGGAACTAAAAAATGATGCTCGATTAGGCTTTTATGCCCTGAGGAGGAATTGGCTAAGAGTCCCCGAAATGGTTTGGGATGCCACTTGCAATCGGGCATAAAATGAAAAATGAGTCTTAGATTGAGGAACCTTTGACTTCGATGGATTACTGGAATAGGCTTTCACCTATATCACCTCTCACTCCTGGGTGCCATGCCTCGGAAGATGAGGTCGATTTTCAAGAACATTGTTTCGGGTCTTTTTGGCTAGTGTAGTCGCATGGGCCTTGGCCAAACAGACTTGCAGGGGCTTATGAAACTCTGTTATGCTGCTCGTTTTTTATTTTATGCCCCCAGACCAAATTGGACACATGTCCTTGAATGGATTGAGGAGGTGAGTGGAAACTATCGATAAAACTGGCATGAATTTAGGTGGCTAAAGAAGTAGAGTGGTTTAATGTTGCTAAACATAATTGCGGGAGGTTACAAAAGTCCGTTATGCTACGCGGTTTGGATTTTATTCCCCCGTACCAAATTGGCCACATATCCCTAAATGGCTTGAGGAGGCAAGTTGCAACTCGCGATAAAAATTAGACCGGGACTCGGATGTACAAACTGTCAGTTGCATTAGATTCGTAGCATCGGGTTTCGGCTAGTGGGGCCCCTACGCTATCATTCTGTCAAAAGAAAAACCATTTGTTGGAGTATCTACAACATTAGGGTTTTGGTCAATGACGCATAGTGCAATTTCTGAAGATGAGGTCGATTTTCAAGAACACTATGCTGGTGTTTTTGGCTAGTGCAGTTGCATGGGCAATGTCCAAATAGACTTGTGGGAGCTTACAAAACTCTGTTATGCTGCTTGATTTGGATTTTATATCCCCAGACCAAATTGGCCACCTGTCCTTGAATGACTTGAGGAGTCGAGTTGCAACTATCGATAAAACTCAAATCAGGAATCGGATGCATGAACCGTCAGTTGCATTAGATCCGGAGCACCCGGTATCAACTATTGGGACTCCTATCCTATCATTTTGTCGACCGAAAAACAATTTGTTGGAGTATCTCCAACACTAGGGTTTTGGTCAATGAGGCATAATGCAATTTCTAAAGAGGAGGTCGATTTTCAAGAACACTATGTCGGGTCTTTTTGGCTAGTGTAGTCACATGGGCCTTAGCCAAATAGACTTGCAGGAGGTTATGGAAGTTTGTTATGCTACTTGGTTTGGATTTTATGCCCCTAGACCAAATTGACCACATGTCCCTAAATGGCTTGAGGAGGCGAGTTGCAACTCTCAATAAAAATCAAATCAGGACTCATATGCATAACCGTCAGTTGCATTGGATTAATAGCACTGGGTTTCAGCTAGTGGGGCCCCTACGCTATCAATTTTTCAACCGAAAAACCATTTGTTGGAGTATCTTTGGCACTAGGATTTTGGTCAATGAGGTATAGTGCAATTTCTAAAGATGAGTTTGATTTTCAAGAACACTATGTCGATCATTTGTTGCTAGTGTAGTCGCATGGGAATTGGAAAAACAGACTTGTGGGAGCTTACAGAACTCCATTATGCTTCTCGGTTTGGATTTTATGCCCCTAGACCAAATTGGCCACATGTCCTTGAATGGCCTGAGGAGGCGAGTTGTAACTATCGATAAAACTCAAACCAGGACTCGGATGCATGAACCGGTATTTGCATTGGATCTGGAGCACTAAGTTTCATCTATTGGGGATCTTACGTTATCATTTTTTCGACCGAAAAACCATTTGTTGGAGTATCTCCAACACTAGGGTTTTGGTCAATGAGGCATAGTGCAATTTCTGAAGAGGAGGTCGATTTTTAAGAACATTGTTTCGGGTATTTTTGGCTAGTGTAGTCACGTGGGCCTTGGCCAAACATACTTGAGGGAGCTTACGGAAGTCCATTATGCTACTCGGTTTGGATTTTATGTCCCTGGACCAAATTGACCACATGTCTCTTAATGGCTTGTGGAGGCGAGTTGCAACTCGCGATAAAACTCAAACCGGGACTCAGATGCATGAAACGTCAGTTGCATTGGATTAAGAGCACCGGTTTCATCTAGTGGGGCCCCTACGCTATCATTTTTTCGACCGGAAAACCATTTGTTTGAGTATCTCTAGCACTAGGGTTTTGGTCAATGAGGCATAGTACAATTTTTGAAGATGAGGTCAATTTTCAAGATCACTTTGTGGGGCGTTTTTGGCTATGGTATTGGTATTGGTATTGGTATTGGTATTAGTATGGTATGGTATTGTATTGGTATTGGTATGGTATTGGTATGCATATCATTTCCAATGCATACCATTGTGGTATGCAATGGTATTGATATTGGTATGCAACGATATTGGTATGCAATGGTATGATATTGGTATGGTATGGTACTGGCAATGATATTGGTATGCATATCATTGTCAATGCAATGATATGTAATATTGGTATTGGTATCGGTATGCAATGATATTGGTATGCAATGGTATTGGTATGCAATCGTATGGTATTGGTATTGGTATGGTATGGTATGGTATTGGAAATGGTATTGGTATTGGTATGGTATGGTATGGTATGGTATTGGCAATTGTATTGGTATGAAATGGTATTGGTATTGGTATTTCCATGCAATGGTATGCAATGGTATTGGCCATATTGGTATGCAATGGTATGCAATGGTATTGGTATTGGCAAGGCATAAGGGTATTGGCATTGCACATTGGTATTGGTATTGGTATGGTATTGGTATGCATATCATTGCCAATTCATACCATTTCCATGCAATGGTATGCAATGGTATTGGTATTGGTATGCAATGGTACGGTATTTGTATGGTATTGGTATTGTTATTGGTATGCAATGGTATGGTATTGGTATTGGTATGTTACTGGTATGGTATGGTATGGTATTGTATTAGTACGATATTGGTATGGTATGGTATTTGTATTGGTATTGGTATTGGTATGCAATGGTATTGGTATTGGTATTGGCAAGGCATAAGGGTATTGGCAATGCATATTGGTATTGGTTTTGGTATGGTATTGGTATGCATATCATTGGCAATGCATACCATTGTCGTGCAATGGTATTCAATGGTATTGGTATTGGTACACAATGGTATGGTAGTGGTATGGTAGTGGTATGGTAGTGGTATCGTAGTGGTATTGGTATTGGTATGGTATGGTATGGTATTGGTATTGGTATTGGTATGCAATGGTATTGGTATTGGTATGTAATGGTATTGGTTGTATTGGTATGCAATGGTATTGACAATGGTATTGGTATTGGTATTGGCAAGGCATAAGGGTATTGACAATGCATATTGGTATTGGTTTTGGTACGGTATCGGTATTGGTATGGTATTGGTATGCATATCATTTCCAATGCATACCATTTTCGTGCAATGGTATTGGTATTGGTACACAATTGTATGGTATTGGTATGGTAGTGGTATTGGTATTGTTAATGGTATGGTATTGGTATTGGTATGTTATTGGTATGGTATGGTATGGTATGGTATTGGTATGGTATTGGTATTGGTATTCGCTGTATTGGTATGCAATGGTATTGGAAATGGTATTTGTATTGGTATTGGCAAGGAATAAGGGTATTGGCAATGCATATTAGTATTGGTTTTGGTATGGTATGGTATTGGTATGCATATCATTGCCAATGCATACCATTGTCATGCAATGATATGAAATGGTATTGGTATTGGTACACAATGGTATGGTATTGGTATGGTATTGGTATTGGTATTGGTATTGGTATTCAATGGTATGCTATTGGTATTGGTATTGGTATGGTATTGTATTAGTATGGTATTGGTATTGGTATTAGTATGGTATGGTATGGTATTGGTATTGGTATTGGTATACAATGGTATTGGTTGTATTGGTATGCAATGGTATTGGCAAGTCATAAGGGTATTGGCAATGCATATTGGTATTGGTTTTGATATTGGTATTGGTATTGGTATAGCATTCATATGATATTGGTATGGAATGGTATTGGTATTGGTATTGGTATGGTATTGGTATTGGTATGGTATTGGTATGGTATGGTATTGGTATTGGTATGGTATAGTATTCATATGGTTTTGGTATTGATATGGTATTGGTATTGGTGTTGGTATGGTATTGGTATTGGTATTGGTATGGTATTGGTATGCATATCATTGCCAATGCATACCATTTCCATGCAATGGTATTGGTATGGTATGGTATTGGTATTGGTATGGTATTGGTATGCATATCATTTCCAATGCATACCATTGCCATGCAATGGTATGGTATTGGTATTGGTATGGTATGGGATTGGTATTGGTATTGGTATGGCATGGTATAGTATGGTATTGCTATTGGTATGGTATGGTATTGGTATTGGTTTGGTATAGTATGGTATTGATATTATTATGGTATTGGTATTAGTATTGGTATGGAATGGTATGGTATTGGTATTGGTATGGTATAGTATGGTATTGATATTGGTATGACATTGGTATGCACATCATTGCCAATGCATACCTTTTCCATGCAATGGTATAAAAAGTTATTGGTATCGGTATGCAATGGTATTGGTATTGGTATGGTATGTTGTTGGTATTGGTATTGGTATTGGTATGGTATTGGTATGCATACCATTGCCAATGCATACCATTGCCAATGCATACCATAATCCATTTCCATGCAATGGTATGCAATGGTATTGGTATTTGTATGCAATGGTATGGATTGGTATGGTATTGATATTGGTATTAGTATGGTATGGGATTGGTATTGGTATTTGTATGGCATGGTATAGTATGGTATTGGTATTGGTATGGTATGGTATGGTATTGGTATTGGTATAGTATAGTATGGTATTGATATTAGTATGGTATTGGTATTGGTATGGTATAGTATGGTATTGATATTGGTATGGTATTGGAATTGGTATGGCATTGGTATGCATATTATTGCCAATGCATACCATTGCCATGCAATGGTATTGGTATTGGTATGCAATGGTATGGTATTAGTATTGGTATTGTTATTTGTATGCAATGGTATGGTATTGGTATTGGTATTGGTATTGGTATGGTATCGTATTAGTATGGTATGGTATGGTATTGGTATTGGTAATGGTATTCTTGGGATTTGCAAGAGAGAATTTAGCACAATGGAAATGTTATGTGGAACTTTATCTCATATTCATGTAAGGATTAGGGATGGGAAATATAGTTTGGTTTGGTCCAAGAATCCTATTCTAAGATAATAGATTGCAAAGATATGGTACAATACTATGTTATGTAATGCGGAACAAGACAAAATCGTCAGATAGTTGGCTTAGGTTGATGGATAGTTGGTATGGATTGTTGGTTGTCATTGATGTCAAATATTGGAGAGTGATATTGTAGATTGATGTCAACCCTTAGTGATTGATTTCAACACTTGGAGAAAGTCCGGTAGCGAATTTTGGTAGCACAAAGGTTTGGGTAATGGACCCAAGGTTGTTTCATGTATAATGGTATGAGTTTTAATATATTTGAAGGTAATACTATTCTATATGGATAGTACATGTCATTCCATTTCTGGTGGTATGTTGAACGTCACATAACTCCTCACGGTTAGAGAGTTATGGCCATGAGAAGTTGGAGAGCCCAGGTTTGGGTAATGGACCCAAGTTTGTTTGATGGATAATGGCATGAGTTTTGATATATTTGAAAGAAATACTATTCTATATGGATATTACATGTCATTCCATTTCTGGTGGTATGTGGAATGTCACATAACTCCTCAGGGTTTGAGAGTTATGGCCTTACGAAGTTGGAGGACCCTCATATGTTGGCTAGAATCCCCAAAAGGTCAAAGAAGTCAAAGAGCTTGCAAAGAAGAAATTATTATTTAAATGATAAAGTAAAGTGAAAAAGTCAAGAAGGATTATTTAAATAATAAATTGAAGTGACAAAATCAAAGAAGTTTATTTAAATGATAAAGTGAGGTGACAAAGTCAAGGAGGAATATTTAAATGATAAAGTAATGGAGAACTTTCTAATTATGGAAAGTGGTTAACCCTAAAAATGGGAAAAATAGGTTAAGTGACCTATAAATGGGTTAAATGACCTATACATAGGTTAAGTCACCTAGAAATGGGTTAAGTGACCTAGAAATTGGTTAAGTGACCTAGAAGATGCTTCTAAGGAAGATATTTGGAGAGTATAAATAAGAGGCAAGGTTCTCTCATTTTATATCACACTTGAGCATATTGAATATATATAGGTGACTGAGGTAACCAAAGGACATCTAGGCCGAATTTTAGAGGGAAGGTGAAGAAAAGAAGGTTGGAATTCAAGGGAGGATAAATTATTTTGATGATGCTTTCTAAGGCATGTAATTTACAGGTCATCTCACCATTTTCGAAATAACTTTTTTCTAGAATGATTCAGACCATGAAATTGATAGGCCATTGAGGAAACATACTGTAATATACCAGATATAAAAAGTATGCAGAACATAAATAAAATGCTAGAAATGGCAGAATAACAGTAATATAACCAACATCATCTCCACAATAACACAGAAATGATATAAGAACAACAATAAAAATAACACTTTGATTCAGAAAGCAATGTTCATGGGCCTCTTCGAGGGGGAAACCTCTAGTCGAGCAGTGCTCTATTAAAATAATCTCCAAGCTAGGGTTCTCATGCCCTCGACCCCTATTTATACTAAATATGTCTATCAAAAGAAGCATCTAGAGGAAGATCCTTCTAGAAGCGAAAGCTTCTATTAGGTATTCTTACATCCCCCTTATTCTATTTTATTGAAAGGCCTCATTAATATTGGCCTTTATTACATCTGAATATATTTCTCTACCTATGTGCGGGTTAGGACCCTAACATGTCTGCCCCCTTAAAAACAACCTTGTCCTCAAGGCTTAAGATGTGGAAACTATTGCAGAATGGTAGCTGGTTCCCAAGTGGCATCGACTAAAGTTGTATCTTTCCACTGGACTAGCACTTCCTTGATGGTTCTCTGATGTAGGCGACGCTCACACTGGTCTAAAACTGCTTCTGGCTGTAGCCAAATGGATCCTTCTTTAACTAACTCGGGAAGGTTGGTTTGAATTTGGCACCTAGTTCCAATCACCTTCTTTAAGCATGAAACATGAAAAACAGGATGTAGCTTCGAATGACTGGGCAGAGATAACTGATAGGCGACTTGTCCCACATGCTTGAGAACTATATAAGGACCATAAAATTTGGGCACTAGATTCTGACAATGCTCGGCCTTGAGGGAAGTTTGCTTGTATGGTTGCAGTCCCAAAAACACCCGATCCCCTTCTGCAAATTGACATTCAAAGCGACCTTGATCTACTTGTTGCTTCATGCGATTATGTGCCATGACCAAGTTCTCTTTGAGGGTACGGAGAATATCCTCTCAAACTGTAAGTGTTTGGTCAACCGCCTGGACCTTCGAGGTACCCGGTAAGTATGAGAGAACTGAAGGTGTCTTCTGTCCATATACCACTTCAAAAGGAGTCATGCGTGTAGCTGTATGGTAGGAAGTGTTGTACCACCATTCAACTAGGGGTAACCATTGAGCCCATTGATTTTGCTTTTCAGAGGCAAAACACCTCAGATATGTTTCCAAACACTTGTTGACAACTTTCGTTTGGCCATCAGTCTGGGGATGATAAGATGTGCTAAGATGAAATTGGGTGCCCTGTAGCTTGAACAGTTCTTGTGAAAGTTGGGTCACGATAAGAAACAATAGAGTGCGGCATGCCATTAATCTTGAAGACCTGGTCCATGAAAATTTGAGCCATCGTGGATGAAGTAAATGGGTTTTGAAGAGCGCAAAAATGAGCATACTTGGAAAGGCAATCCACAACCACCATTATGACTGATTTATTTCCCGATTTGGGTAAGCCGGTAATAAATTCCATAGAGATATCCTTCCAAGTAGCAGGTGGAATCGGAAGTGGTTGTAGTGTGCCCGATGATTTGACCGTTTCTCCCTTGTTGTGTTGACACACATCACATTCAACAACAAAATTATGGATGTCCTGTTTCATACCATCCCCAGAAAAAGAACGTTTGACCCTGTCATAGGTTTTGGTGAACCTGGAGTGCCCCACTATGGGTGTAGCATGAAGCTCAGAGAGTACCATGGATTTAAGCTTTGATTGTTTACTTAAATACAAGAAGCCTTTGTATCTAATATCATCTTGGAGCCAAGAGTATCCTGGGGGAGTTGGAGCATTAGATTGCAATTTTTGGATCAGATGCGAACTTTTGGGATCTTGTAGCCATTCCTGGCAAACAACTTGGAGCCAATCTGGTACAATGAAGGAAAGAGAAAAAAGGGATCCTTCTTCTTCATATTTTTGGGAAAGTACATCCACCACCACATTGTCTTTGCCTTTATTGTAAATCATCTCATAATCATATCCAAAGAGCTTAGTCACCCATTTTTGTTTCTTCGGGAAGGAAATGCATTGTTCCAGAAAATACTTGAGGCTTTGATGGTCGGTCTTAATTTGGAAATGTTGCCCCAAGAGATAAGGGCGCCATAGATCAATGGCATGTAGAATAGCCAACATTTCCTTTTCATAGATGGGTTTGCCCAGATTCCTTTCAGATAGTTGCTTGCTGGTGAAGGCCAAAGGTCGACCCTCTTGCATAAGGACAGTGCCAATTCCTTTCCATGAGGCATTGCATTCCAACAAAAAGGTCTTTGTGAAATCAGGAAGGGCCAAAACTGGAGTGGTGCACATGGCCATATTCAAGGTTTGAAAATCTTGAGCAGCGGTTGGATTCCAAGTGAAAGAGTTCTTTTTGAGGAGATCAATGAGAGGTGCTACAATCTTTCCATAATTCTTAAGAAACTTGCGATAATACCCTGTTAAGCCCAGAAATCCACGCAAGATTTTGAGAGTCTTTGGGTGCAGCGAGTCTTGCATAGCTTCAATCTTTTTCGGATCCACCCTGACGCCATACTTGCCAACTAGATGACCCAAGTATTTTACTTCTGAGGCACCAAAAGCACATTTAGACTGTTTCAGGAAAAGTTGGTGCTGAGAGAGTAGATGGAGAACTTGATCCACATGAGTAATATGGTCCATCCATGTTTTTCTATAGATGAGGATATCATCAAAGAAAACTAAGACAAAATGATGGAGAAAGGGACGAAAGACATGATTCATGAGGCTTTGGAAGGTGGAGGGGACATTACACAAGCCAAAGGGCATGACCAAAAACCCATAGTGGCCCTCATGAGCTCGAAAGGCCGTCTTGGGAATGTTTTCCTCTTTCATACGTATCTGGTGATAGCATGAGCAAAGATCAAGTTTAGTAAAGAATTGGGCGCCACTCAATTCATCCAGGAGCTCATCAATGACAAGAATGAGAAATTTGTCTTTAATGGTCAGTTTGTTGAGGGCACAGAATTCAGGACACATTCTCTAAGAACCTTCTTTCTTCAAGACCATAACTACAGGAGAAGAGTAAGGGCTCGTACTAGGGTGGATAACGCGTGCATTAAGGAGTTCCTGGACCATTTTCTCAATTTCATTTTTTTGTGAAAAGGGGTGGCGATACAGACGGATATTGGGAGGAAGGCTTCTGAGTACAAGGGGAATGGAAATATCATGAACACCATGGGAAGGAGGGAGTCCTTGGTGAGTGGAAAATACCATTTGATGTTTAGAAAGGAGTGCTTGGAGTTCTTGCGGCAACGAGGGTGTCTATGTTACTTGTATAGCATGGAGTTGGGAAATGACACTAGAATAACCTTTTTTGAGCATCTTTTCCATGCGATGGGAACTAATGATCTCAGGTGAACCAACAATGATGCCTTGGAATTTATATTGGTGGCCTTCCTGGTTGAATTGCATGGTTAATTCCTTAAAATCCATGAAAATGGGACCCAAAGTTCTTAGCTAGTCTGCACCCAACGCAATGTCACAACCACCCATGTCGATAGAAAACATATGGGATTTTAGGTGGTAGTCACCTATTTGGAGATGCACATTTTCACAACACCCTCCACATTTCATGGAACCACCATTGACAATCATGATTTGGAAATTGTTGACGACATGGATGTAGCAATGAGTTTCTTGGGCAATGCGGCAATGAATAAAATTATGGGTGCTTCCACTATCAACCAGAATGATGACCTTCTGATGCTTGATGTAACAGATTAACTTGAGGGTTTGGGGAACAGAGAAGCCAGTGAGAGCATTAAGGGAAATGACCGGTTCTACATTGGGAGGGTCTGAGGGAGGGGTTATGTCAGTGATTTCATGTGACTCAGACACAAGGGGAGTTTCAACATCCTCTTCCGAAATATCCTCAAAGATGGCCATAAAAATATTTTGTTCCTTACACTTGTGGCCTGGGAAATATTTGTCATCACAATTATAACAAAGGCCTTTGAGTTGGCATTCATCCATTTCATCCCTAGTCAATTTTTGGATCTTTAGTGGGGCGGAGGGAGTAGTGGGATTTACGGGTTTAGGGAGAGGGATAAAGGAGGGTTTTTGGTTTTGAGAAGATACAACCTGTTGTGCTTCTTTAGTTCTTTTAGTAGCCTCCACCCAACTCGAAGGTCGAGCCATGAGGACATGGGCCGGAATCTCATCCTTGAGGCCACTGATAAAACACTCGCGAAAGAAAGCATCAATCATGCCCTCTGTTCGAAAAGCTAGGCGCTCAAAGGAAACTATAAAGTCTTCTATTGTTCCTGATTGTTTCAACTTACATCCCAAATGGTTGGTGTCAGTGTCAAAGCATTCATAAAGCTCAGTCACAAATTGTGTCCAAGCAATATACCCTTGACAGGAAGTTTTTCTCCATTGCCACCATTGCCAACGTTCTTGATCTAAATGGAGAACACCATACCGGAGTTTGGCCAAGTCATCTGTAATGTCGTATAAAGATAAATAATGTTCCATTTGGGTTACCCAACCAGTGGGTTTCGAGCCATCAAATTTGGTCACATCCACCCGCATAAGGCATAGGTCACGTTGAAAGTGATGGTGTTGAAAGTTATGGGAATGGGAGGAATTTTCACCTTCAGTCTTTGGAGGTGCGTCATAGAAAGGATCATTTGTAGGGATCTTCAGTTTGGTACAGAGTGATGCAAAGACAAATTCAATATGGGTGGTTAGTTCTTGTTTGACTTCCTCCATTGAGGACTGCATGGATGTATTTATGGTTGTATCGATGGTTGTATCGATGGAGGCAACATTGGCACTGAGTTGTTTCACTTCTTTTTGGGTCTCGAGGAGAACAGATTTCAAGGTGTTGAAGTGAGCTTCCAAGTCTTGGCTACGGGTATGGGCCATGAGGATGGGGGAACTGAAAAGGGGTGGGCGGGGTCAAAATTTTTGTTGAGAAATGATATGGATGAATGTGATAAGGGAGAAGAGATGAATCCAATGGAATAGGTCTCAAATAATGGTGAAAAAAATTTCAGACACCTGCGGAGTTATACTCCGGTCTGAAGAATACTGCAGAGTTGAAATCCCCAAATGCTTAACCAGTAATAAAAGTGTAGTGATTTGGCAACCCGAACACAGTTGCATGGCAACAAATCTTGTCTATTTTAATTTGTTTATGTTTCTGTGCCCCAAAGGTTAGGTATTCAAGGGTTCTACAGACAAGGGTTTTCCCTATGCTATAGCTCTCTGATATACGTACGAGGTCCAATAGTAGTACTCGGCCCAATATCTCGGGGCACTAACTAAGGAGGATAGACCGTACCCTTAGCTATACTACCCAACTACCCAGGTACTAGAGAGTATCTTCCCGAGTGTTTTTCTCGGTGGCACTATAGCAATTGGGCAGTCGATCAGTTTATCTAAAGAGGGCTTCAGGCAATCTAGGTCGATCTGTACACAGGTGTTGTCTGATGCGCTACCACTCAAAGGGGTACCAACAGGGTTTACAAGGGTGGCCAACATATGTGCGCTTAAGAACCACTTATATTTACTACGTGTATGAATCCCTCAACCGTGGGTTTATGCGCGTAACGATAGATATCTGTGGCTTAAAGACGTCGGAATACGTCTCTACCCTGAAGAAAAAAAAATCCCACAATTTCTTCCAAGGAAAGTGCTCTGATACCACTTGTAATATACTAGATATAAAAATTATGCAGAACATAAATAAAATGCTAGAAATGGCAGAATAACAGTGATATAACCAACATAATCTCCACAATAACACAGAAATGATATAAGAACAATAACATAAATAACACTTTTATTTAGAAAGTAATGTTCACGGGCCTCTTCGAGGGGGAAACCTCCAGTCGAGCAACGCTCTATTACAATAATCTCCAAGATAGGGTTCACATACCCTCAACCCTTATTTATACTAAATATGTCTATCAAAAGAAGCATCTATAGGAAGATCCTTCTAGAATCAGAAGCTTCTATTAGGTCTTCTTACATCCGCCTTATTCTATTTTATTGAAAGGCCTTATTAATATTGACCTTTATTACATCCGAATATATTTCTCTCCCTATGTGTGGGTTAGGACCCTAACACATATCCAAGTATCTGTGGTAAAACAATTCATCTTGTGGGTCGTTTTATTTTTGGATTTACACTCCGTGGAAAATAGGGTTTGTGGCTAGTCCTGAAACTAGTCTAAAACAAATGTTTTGGGTAAAAACGTCATAAATTCTTCATAACAGATCCAAATTCATTAAGACCAAATGTTTTGGTTAGAGTACAATTTGTAGTATTTTTGGTAACATTTTCAGATCCATTCAACAAATATTCTGTGTGGGGAACACTCTACAAGGTCGCTCTCTAGAATAAGCCAAAATTCAGCAAGGTATGCCATTTTTGCTATAACTTATTTTTTGAGAGGTTCCAAGTAGTGACACTTGGAGGGATTGCATAAAAGAAACTGAAGAACATTGTGTACTATTTTCAAACCTTTATTCATTACAGGTACATAGTTATGATTATTTCAATTTAGAGTTGTTGACTAATCCCAAACTAGTCATGTGAGACTAAAGAAAAGGTTGATGAAAATGGTAGTCTCTTGTTGTGAAAGTTAAGGAAGGTTTGCAGGTATGTGATCATATACACTAGGTCTATTATAGAGTTACAAATCATATTTTGATGATGAAATTGATGAGGGATTTTGGTTAAGGTACATGTTGGGTACATGGTTGAGACAAGTAGTTGATGAGTTGGCACATGCATGAGGTGTATAGTTGATGATGTTGGTACATCTTGATGATTAGTTGATACATGATTGGTACATACTTCATACATGGTTGGAGGCACTTGTTAGTAGTATTGTTGGCACATGGTTTATGGATGATGTAGCATACTTGTATTGGTATATTATTAGAAGTACATATTGATCTTGGTGATGATTATGAGTTGTTGTGTTATGGTTGGTTGATGCACATATTTGAGAGTTGTCTTGGTGATTGATCTTGGTGAGTAAATCTGATTTGGTTGATAATACTGATGAGACAGGTTGTTTTGATAGGTTGTTTGGATGGGTTGTTGTGACAGGTTATTTGTATAGGTTTGGTGCATGGTTGATGCAATTGTTCATGGTACAGGTTTTGTACAGGTTGGTGCATGGTTGATGCACTTTTTTATGGTACAGGTTGAGGTACGGGTTTGGTGCATGGCTGATGCACTTGTTCATGGTACAGGTTTTGTACAGGTTGGTGCATAGTTGATGCACTTGTTTATGGTATAGTTTGATTACAGGTTGAGGTACAAGTTGGTGCATGGTTGATGAACTTGTTTATGGTATAGGTTGATTGGTACAACTTTACAGTAGTATATCTCACAGTGATAGTGTGACAGTGGTTCCATCATTCTAATTCTACTTCATGGTGGTTGGACAGGGCAAGGACAGGTGGTGGTAGCCACCTTCCGGTTGTAGCCGAAGAACATAAGGAGTTGTATCCCTCTTCTGGTTGTAGCCAGAGAATTGGGGAGTTGGAGCTTACCTCAAGTTGTATCCTGAGAAACTAGGGGGTTGGAGCCTCCTTCCAGTTGCATATGGAAAACAAAGGAAGTTGGTGCTTCCAATGAATGTAATTCTTCAAGACATATAAGAAAAAACATTACGTGGTTTTCTCTCGCTTTAGGTTTCCACGTAAAACACTGGTATACTGTGTATGTGTATGATTGTTCATTTATTCATTGCTTATTTACTCTGCAGTTATTGGATGATAATGTTACATTGATATAACACTTGGATTATATGGTTAAAAGGGATTAAATTGCTCTATTACTTATTCACCCCCCCTCTTATTAATCCAACAGTTATTGGTATGGAATGGTATGGTATTAGTATTGGTATTGGTATTGGTATTGTATTGTATTTCTATGTTATTGGTATGGTATGGTATGGTATCGGCATGGTATTGGTATTGGTATTCTTGGGATTTTCAAGAGAGAATTTAGCACAATGGAAATGTTATGTGGAACTTTATCTCATATTCATGTAAGGATTAGGGATGGGAAATATAGTTTGGTTTGGTCCAAGAATCCTATTCTAAGATAATATATTGCAAAGCTATGTTACAATACTATGTTATGTAATGAAGAACAAGAAAAAATCATTGTGGTGGAAGCTCCTTTGGAATATTAGAGATCCTATGAAGACACATGTTTATATGTGGCCGGTGTTGAGAGACAAGTTACTTCTTTGAGATCATTTGCAAAGGAGAAGTAACCAAGGGCATGGCATGTGTTCACTTTGTAATATGGATGATGAAGTTATCACCCATCTATTAGTAAAAAAAAACTATGTTAGAGAAGTTCCAAGGAAAAGAAGGCCCTATGATTGTTGGATGAGAATCCAACTTATCCAAATAGTAGGAAAATATAAATAAATTAAACAAAAGGAGCAAAGCCCTGCTAGGAAAACTATGTTTATTATCAGGAGCCACAAAACAAGGGCTAGTATTTCCAAACTCCATAAATTGCAAGGAACATTCCACAAGTTCATAATATTCAAAGGAAATAAAGGACAAGGATTCCCAAACGGGGAGGCATTGATAAAAATTAGGGAAAAAACAAGGAAAGGGATCCTTCACTACTATTGATATCTCATTTTCCATCCATATTACAAAGTTGGTCCACTTTTTATTTTGTAACATTTCTTTTTCAAAATGAGTTGGATGCTGACCATATTTTTCCTCCTGTCAAAACATGGCACATGGACTAGTTAAACTAATAAATATGTAATCATTTACTTTTTCTAGGAAATAAAAAAAAAACATTTCACATAATAAATATACTTACAAAGGTGTAGATCAAGGCTTGTAAACCTTTTTGGCCACTATGATGCGTGGCTTGAAGTTTTGTAAGCCTAGATTTGGAGGCTTTGTCCTGAAACATAAAGTAATTCAATTGAACTATGCACAAATAAAATATAAAATTCGTTTAAGAAATTTGATATAATATTATGAGCAAATTGAAATACCTGGATACTCTCCTCACTAGACTTCCTCCGTGCATCTGACTTCTCATATGATTTTACAAGTTCTTTCCATACTTTTATACTGACATCAATTGGCCTTTTTTTGAGCTTTAGCTCGGGTGGGAGTTTTTTTATCTTCTTTGTTTGATTGCACCTAAATCTCTTGCAATTCAGAGACATTTATCTTTTCACCTTTTTTACTGACCAACCTACGCCAAATTCAGACTCCATGTCATGAATTACAGCTTTATGTAGGTGCATTGGTATCTTTGAGAATGACAAATGGAGATGTCCTTTGAACCATTGAAGGCATGATTCCTTCAACCTGTTCACAAAAACTTTAACAACATATGACATTTTGATTTCACCTAAAACCATGTCGTATTATATCCTTGTATCATAGTTCCCAATGCAAGTTCCAAAACATGGCATGGTAGAGGAAGTTTGGGTCCCAGGAGTGGCTTTGACATTGGAGGTCTTCGCTCTCTATTCCATATTCTTAGAGGTCATCGTATATGATTTCCTCCTTGATTTTCTACTCAATCCAAGAGTGGTTGGGGAATCAATTGATTCCCTTTCACAGGGTTGATTTGCTTGCAATGTCTCAGGGGTCTTAGTGGATCGTTTTATTATGTATTTTGCAAGCATTTTCAAGTCTACATCGTCAATTTTTTTTATGTCCTCTATCCCCAATATCGAAGCCAATTCATCTTTCTCCTGGTCAATCTCATGTCCCTAGATATATAAAATAATTTTTTTGTGTTAAATTTTTTAATAAAAAACAAATAACTAAAAAAAACAAAAATGAGACAATTAAAAATCTATAAATCAAGAAGGAATTACCTCATTATGGATAGAGTTTGTTTCCTTCCCTCTACTTGACATTTTAAGAAAACTAGGGCAAATCCCTTCTGTCAGAATTTGGGCAAGTGGACTTGGTGATGATTTTTGAAGGTGCTTATTTCTTCTCTCTTCTTCCTGGTCTTTTTTTTCCTATTCTAACAAGGATAAACAAATGTCAAACTTAGATAGACAATAAAATATGAGGAAATTTATATGTAAATAGGTTGAATTGTGAAATTTGATAATTGTTTTACCTAAAAATCTCATTTCTCCCTTAGGAAACCCCCAAATCATGCTATGGTCTCACCCTATCTCTGTTCGCAGTAAGAAACACCCAAATCATGTTGGAGTCCAAACCTAGTTTGAAAATTAGTTTGTATGTTCACACCTAGTTGTTGGATTACTGAGAGGGGGGGGTGAATCAGTACTAACGTAATTATAATCCTTTTTCTTCAAATGTTATATCAATGTAGAATTATTATCCAATAATGAGCAGTAATAAATAAACAATCACACACATACACAGTACACCAGTGTTTTACGTGGAAACCCAAATCGGGAGAAAACCATGGAATTCTTTTTCTTATATATCTTGAAGAATTACATTCATTGGAAGCACCAACTTCCTTTGTTTTCCAACTGCAACTGGAAGGAGGCTCCAACCCCCTAGTTTCTCAAGCTACAACCTGAGGGAAGCTCCAACTCCCCAAATCTCTAGCTACAACCAGAAGGAGGATACAACCCCCAATATTCTCTGGCTACAACTGGAAGGTGGCTACAACCACCTGTCCTTGCCCCGTCCCGCCACACTGAAGTAGAATTAGAATGATGGAACCACTGTCACACTATCACTGTGAGATATACCACTATAAACCTGTACCAATAAATTTGAACCATGCATCAACCATGCATCAACCTGTACCTCAACCTGTAATCAACCTGTACCACAAAAAGTGCATCAACCATGCACCAACCTGTAATCAACATGTACCATAAACAAGTGCATCAACCATGCACCAACCTGTAATCAAC
>ML782752.1:413744-425632 GCA_009831015.1 Picea engelmannii | reverse complement strand
ACTCATCACTTCACTTTATTATTTACCTTTTAAAATATCTTAAACCACTTTGATTACTTTGACCTTTTGGGGCTTCTAGATGACATATGAGGGTCCTCCAACTTCGTAAGTCCATAACTCTCAAACCGTGAGGAGTTATGTGATGCTCTACATACCACCAGAAATGGCATGACATGTACTATCCATATAGAATAGTATTATCTGAAAATATATCATAACTCATACTGTTGCCCATCAAACAAACTTGGGTCCATTACCCAAACCTGGGGTCTCCAACTTCTCATGGCCATAACTCTCTAACCGTGAGGAATTATGTGGCATTCCACATACCACCAGAAATGAAATGACATGCACTATCCATCTAGGATATTTTCCTTGACAAATTCACTTTCCTTCATCTCATTATTCCATAATTAAGCATGGGTTCTCTTACTGCACAAAGCGTCTTCCCGTGAGGGCTTTCACCATAAGGGGACCACTTTGGGGTTCATCCATATTTACCTCTTATCAACCATGAAAAAATAATAATGAGTCATATTTACATCAAACACTATTGGGTTCATTACCCAAACCTTTGTGCTATGGGTCTTTCTTCAAGGGTTGACATCAATGACAACCAACCTTAATCAACACTAATCTCCCTTCACCTTAGGAAACACCCAAATCATGTTGGAGTCCATGGTTTCATACTATCTCCTCTCACCCTAAGAAACACCCAAATCGTGTTGGAGTCACCTTAAGAAACACCCAAAATGTGTTTGAGTCAAAATGCAACAAGAAATTCACTTGAACTGTCACGCTCTATCTCCATTCACCCTAGAAAACACTCAAATCGTGTTGGAGTCAAAATGTAGAAGGGAATTCAGTTGGACAGATCGATATCTTTCTTGATTTGCCATAGAAAACTCCCAATTCATGTTTTTGTAATTCTTCCCCTCCAAAATGTCAAATTTGTCCCCTTGTCCGTGGATATATGCATTGTTTAGGTTTTACATATTAGTGGGCATATTCGTCCCCTTGCCTGCGGGTATTTTCATTTTTTTAATTTCTACATATCAGTCGATGCTAAATTGGGTGTCATCTATGCCTAGTTTAGCGTTGATTTATATCCTTAATGTAATCAACTATGGGCACCTTAGTGGGCGCAAAAAATGCCAAGGATTGCACCTAAATCTAGTCGAAATGTGTCCATTTTGGGCATAAATTGTAGATTTTAACCTTGTACAATATTTGCTGCAAGACGATTTTCAGTAAAAGAACAACAAATATACAATGGAAAATACAAACATTACACAGATATTTTTCCCCTCGAAACCCAAACCGGGAAAACCATCATGTTCTATATTCATTCAATGTGATACATTGTTTACAATACAATATACATATAGGAGCTAGCGACATCCAAAACCCTAACCCAATGACCTGGATTAGTCAAAAACCCTAATTCCTTAACCAGAAATAGAAAACCATCAACAAAGAAACCATGTGCCAAAAAACCACCTAAATATGTGACACTTTTTCCGAGGCAAAAAAATAAAATTCGGTGGCGCTACCCCTGCACCCCCCAAGGGGGGGCCTAGTGGTGTTATCGGACTAATTGGTAGGTGCGGACACTAACAGATATCCCTAGATCCACCTAGATGTAGAACAAAACAGGACAGGATACGACTCTTTCCCTAAGTTGTAATCATTGAATTTGCTAATAGGAAGGAATAAGTGACATACCTTTATATTGCTTCCTTAGGTCTCTGTTATTCCCACTTCGCTCTGGTGCTCTCATGAAGTCGAGTCTAAGACAACACAAACCAACCAAAGTGAAGATAACAAAATATATTCAATGTCAACTTATGCATATGATCAAGGAATTACACAATAAAGTAAAAATTACTTTATGGGAAAGGGACATGCCACTGTATCATATTAATTGAAAGTAGAAGATACAACCTGATCGCCTTGATGTTGCAAGATTTCTTTCAGTGACCCTTGGTTCGAACACACACACTTTCTCTGTACTTGCATGAAGAAGATCCAATTCCTCTTGATAGACCAAATAGAGCCTTCAAGCTTCTGTCAAAGTAGGGTTCTTCACACAATTCTTTCACCAATTCTTCATTTAATCTTGCTTAACCTTTTCCATGAGAAACCTTTCAATATATAGGATAAGGAGAGATAGTTACATGGATGAGGATGATCCCATCAAATCTGAGAATTCAGTAAAATGACAACCATACGAATGCCAACTCATTTTCTAGAAGATACCCTTCTAGAACCCTCAAGGCCTCTTCTCCTTTCCAAGCTTAAAAACAGGTTCACACCCTGTGTATGGAGCAAACTTTAAGAAGTTCACACCCTAAGTGTAGGTGGCCTGTGAGAATGAGGGATTCTCACACCCTATGCCATAGGCAGCCTGTGAACTCACTTTAAAAATATGTTTTTGAAAGGAGACAAGGGCCACTTTTCTCAGGCAAAAAGTCCTTGTTGGAACCCTGAATACACCATTGTTAAGACATCACCAGAGTGACCAAAATCGCGTGTAACAGAATTCCCCCCAAAGTATGAGGCCAGAGTCTATGATAGCTGAAATACTTTGTAAACTGTGTGTGTGTGTCAGAAACCAGGAGTGCACCTAATCAGAAACCTGCAAACAACCAATCATCTGCAGAATATAATACCGGTTCTGAGGTAGGCATTCCCATACTCAGATCACAAACGGATGACATCATGAACATAGGTCATGGCCACCAATCATACAACATGGATCCATGCCATAAAAAATATTGCATAGTCACTAGGAATACACTATGGATCTATGTGAGAAGACTCAAATTAGGACGACATAGCCACGTGACATACAAAGTTGATCTATGTGTCTGCAAATTACACATATTTCATCACAGTTTGGATAAAAAAATATGAGACCCAGGGTATTCAATCCCATCACCTAAAAGTAAGAATCTAACCATGTGATTACATGTGTTGAAGTCGAACATGGTAGAAACCACTTGATTACCGGTCATTGATGAAACCGTTAACAAGTGCGAGAGAAATCACCATTAATGTCAATGGCTCCCAAGGTACACTAGTACAATCCATCGAATGTGAATAAATGAGTTGAGGTCGAACATTCAATAGAATCTCCCGATTAGGGGTCAATGATGAAAATCCACTGTCGAAAATGAGGAAACCTGCCATTGAGGCATGGAAGTTCCAAGGTACCAAATAATTTCTAAGTCTTGTTTCCGGATAATGAGCTGGAGTCGACGGAACAAAGATCGTCATAGGAGGGCCTTGATGTATTCCCCCATCAATGACACGAAATGAGTAATAGATTTTGAAGGTGAAACCGAGTATGATATAGGTTGAATTGGACATAGGGAAGGCTGACATGGTGAGAATGGACAACTGAAAATGGCCGACTCAATAGCGGGTTTGGATGAACTTCTCTTGAACATATGAATGACACAACCAAGGACTTGGCAGAACTGACTAAGAGACGACCTAGGATATAACCTCATAGTAAGTCGAATGAGAGACAAATGGAATTCCCAAACCGGCTTCAAATAATGAATAGGGGGTGTCATGTTCAAGAGCGACACTTACTGCCAATAATATGAATACGAAAACACATCCCTTTCCCAAATTTTCCCCCACCATTTTTGGCGAGTACCTCTTTATTTTTACGCAAGCTTGAGGAGGATAACATATGCTTATTGATGTAAGCTCATCCTTCAGACAAGTCCCTCCGAGTATGTTTAACGAACCCCGGGAAGGAGTGGCTCGATCCCATTACGAGTCTTTCGATGTTTGTTTAACGAGTCCAAAGATAGAAAACTCTAGGGTTTTTCACGTTTTGAGAGTCTGAAAAATACTTAAAGAGAAATCTCTCAATTCATTTTTTGTAAAATAGTTCGACAGGACCAAAAAAGTGATAAATTATCGCCCATCGAACGTTTTGTTCAGATACTTTTACGAGCGTGAACAAAACAAGGTCTCTCGACAATCTTTTCATTTTTATGGAGTGTGAAAAGAGCTTAAAGGATACTCCTTTGCATTTGTCATTTTCTTGTTACCATGAAAAGTACGAAAATATGAGAAAAGTATACTCGGTTACATTCTCATGTATTTTTGAGCACGAGAACAAACAAAGACGGAGCTCGAAGTTTTTCTAAAAACTATAAAAAGTAGTCGTACAAGCGATGAAAAAGAAAAACATCCGTACTCCTTCGTGTGGACTTCAAAGTTGTTATATCTTCAAAAAGTCGCACTCATAGAGCTATTAGGCATTAGGTTTGATGGACAAAATCATATAAAAATCAACAAAAAAGGTAAAAAGTAAATAAATATGGGTAAAAAGGGATTTTACCATTTTCATTGTGATTTTTCCAAGAACTTTGCCCAAAACACCTCATTTTCCCCCGAATTTTGTTACTCGATAACGAGAGGCACAAGCGACCATTTGGCGAACCGTCTCCGTCAACGAGGTAAGCTCTTGATCTCCTATCTTTTCCATGGTTTATTTTTTATTTTCATTGGGAATTTTCAAGGTTTTGGGTTTGTTTTAGGGCCAAAACTTGCGCCCGAGCATTCTCGCAAGCTAGCCATATGGGACCTACGAGAATGCCTGATTCTAGCAAGTGGCCTCAAGGGCACCTGTGAAAATCTTGCACTGTGCTAAAGAGGCACCTGCGAGGGCCGAAAAATGCAATTTCAACTTGATTTTTGCTCAATAAAAACTATGCCAAGGTTTGAAATGAGTTGTTGACCCTTCTCTTATGGTGCTTGTGCAGACATTTGACCATCACGATGATGGATTGGCGAGAAAGAGAACATGAGAAGGAGGATGCCATTGTCGGGAATGACCCGGGTACCGTTTCTGCCCTCCGAGACTGTGGGCTCTTGAAATTCTTCCGGATTCCGGGCATGAGGGCCCAAATCAGGTTGTTGGAGTACCTGGTCCATATGTGGGACGTGGACCAGTATTTGTTTCATGTGGGAGTCCACACCTTGACCCTAGATATCGAGGATATCTACTTTCTAACAGGGTTATCATGGCATGGGTACCATGCTAGCTTGACCGGTAGCTGAGGTGGCGGACTCCCTATGAGTGAGTATTGTCGCCAGTACTGCGTTTCAGAGGAAGAAAGAAGCAAAGGCAAGGTGGCTATTTGGGGGGTCCGAGATTTGACCCTACGAACCATCTTGTTCACTATAGCATGCATGGCCGGGAGCGCAGCTCCACACATGGCTCTCCGGAGCTACTTCCAATACGCCATAGAGTGCACAGAGACGCGAGTCTTCAACTGGTCGGATGCAGTTCTTCGTAGTATGAAGAGGAAATTAACAAAATGCAGGAAAGGCGACCTGAAGTAGTTTGAGTACATATCACTTTTGGTGTCCTTCTTTCTTGAGAGGGTACCCTTGTTGAGATTACAGGTTGAGTGGGTTTTACCGGCCCCACAGGATCCGAGGATGTTGAGGCGGTGCAACCTCATGGCCTGACACGTAGTTGGGCCTATCATCAAATACAATAATTCGTTCTTTGACTGGTTGCGGCCACAGATGCTGATGGTTGATGACTATGCCTACGCCAGATTGGACTTCCAAGGGGATCCGAATTTATCCCTACCCGAGGATTCTCAATGGGGTGACCTAGGTAAGAAGTACACATTTTGTTCTTTTAAATTTTTTTGTAATTTTTATCATATAAAATGTTTTTTATGTTTCTCTAAGGACTAATAAAAAAATCTCCTTTTGATGGCACAGATGTGGGGCAATATCGACCACCGGGAACATCTCCTATTCAGCGGCGAGGAGAGGCAACTCCAGTTGCACGATGGGATGCCGAAGACTATGAAGCAGTGGAGCAAAAATTTGATGGGTTGACTGTTGACATTCCAGATATGGCTATCGGGGAGATCCCTTAGCGTTATCAGTGCCACACTGTGGGCGTGCCCGAGTCTATTAGCCGACTAATTCATAGGGTGGCTCAGGCAGTCGTGTGTTATCATGAGCATCACCCATTATGCTACTTTGTAGAAGCTATGAGCTTCATATTTTGAAATTTTGGTCCTTGGACAGAAACTTTTTGTAAAAACTTTTGATTGTTATATACATATATATGGCTTCTACCGGCTTATCTTGTGTTGTGTGATACATGTGATGTGATTGATTTATAAATGGCCCAAATGTCTGTCTAATACATAGTTAGCTAATGCATCAGTTAATGTATCTAGACATCTAGGAATATGTTGATACTCAATATAATCAAAATAACGTTCCAAGAGGTGAATTCGTAAATATACCCGTAATAAATTAGGACTTCAAATAGCATAGAAATTACTTAACTGTAGTACTACTAGCTGCGAATCGAGTCATATAACCAAGTGACGGATACTGAGTGAAATAACATCAATCAACCATTTGATAATGGTGCTATACTCTACAATATTGTTGGTCGCACGGTCGAGACACACACCTCTTAGAGTGATAAGTTCGTTTGTAGGGGCGTAAATTGCCCAAGCAGCAGAAGCAAGGTTCTGAGTACTACAACTAGTGCCATTAGCGAAGCCAATGTAGGGTAGTGAAGACTCCAACATCTGGAAACCAAACACAATGTAACATAAGGGTAGAGACCAGATAACGAAAAAGCATACTACAGTAACACACCAGAAGTATGATACAATAAAATACAAGTACTCATGCACATGTGTTCTTAGGCATAGTACTTCTTTAAGTACAACCCATTTCTGGGTTCACTCAAAGGGATATCATCGTAATCTACTAAATTGTAAGCTCCTTTCTCCAAAACTTGTCTAACGATATAAGGACCTCGCCACATAGCTTCAAATTTTCCAGCCCCTAGCACATCCCAATCTTGTTCGTAAAGGAGAACCAGATCAACTTCGGATAAAATGCGAGGCTTGACATGTTTGTCGTATTGGGATTTGACATGTTTCTTTTGGGTTTTTATGACTAGGGCGGCGTCACGATGAGTTTTGTCTAATCGTATGAGATACAACAGATGTTCTTCTTCGGTAGAAGTGTTTGGGAGGAGTTCCACAACTAGTTTTAGGGAGGGTATCTCACATTCAATCGATAGGATGGCTTCTACAACATAGACTAACCGAAATGGTGTAAACTCGGTAGAAGACTTAACGGATGTCCGGTAAGCCCACAATGCTGAAAACAACATTGTGTGCCAACTTGTTTTGTGAATCCCTATCATTCGTTGAATCATGGTAATGAAGACTTTGTTAATTACTTCGACTTGGCCATTGGCTTGTGGGTAATAGGGTGTTGAGTTTTCATGGAAAAGACCCAACTTTTCAGTGAGTTCGGACATCATGAATTTTCTAAAGTGGCTACCATGATCGGTGACGATAGTCTGAGGAACACCAAAACGAGCTATGATGTGATTGAATATGAATAATTTTGTGGTCTTTCCGATGTTTTCAAACGTTGGCATCGCCTCGGCTCATTTTGTAAAATAATCTGTGGCTACAATAATGTATCCATGCCCCCTAGCCGAGTGGGGGTGACATGTCATGAAATCGATACCCCATTTCGCAAAAGGACCAATGAAGACCACAGGGTGAAGAGGAGTAGGATGTGACCTTATTTTATGGTTGTAGGTCTGGAAAGCATGGCATTTTTGGACGACAATTATACAATCGTTAAATAAAGAAGGCCAAAAATACCCTGCTCATAAGGTCTTCTGGGTAGTAGCATACCCGAACATATGACCACCACAGGATCCATAATGGAATTCATTTAAGGCTTTCTCGGCTTCATCAAATGTGAGGCAGCGTCTAAAAACTGAGTCAATCCCACGACGATAAAGAGCATCACTGAGGATAATATACTGACGGGCTTGGTAGCATATTCGATGGCGGTCAATACTGGACAAATTGGGCTGGAAAGTCTAGGTTTGGAGATATATGATGATATCTATGTACCAAAGATCATCGGAACTAATTAGGAAAAGGGATTCATCAGGTAATGAATTGGCTACTACATTTTCCGTCTCAGAGTAGGGAAAGTCTCATATCAACTCAGAAAACACTAAGGATTTCTTGGACTTAGTGCATTCGAATTCTAAGTCAAACTCTTGGAGTATCACGATCCATTTGGAGTATTTTCCCCCTAGCAGTTGACATGTGAGAATGTGCTACATAGGGTTGCAGTTAGAAATTACCGTAGTCTTGTGAGAGAGGATATAGTGTTGGAAACGTTGAACTGCTTGGACGACTGCCAAGGCCAGTTTTTCAACATGTAAATACTTGGTTTTGGTAGGTGTTAGGCTTCGACTCAAGTAATAGATGACATGTTTGTCATGAGAATCATCCTCTTGGACGAGAAGCGTAGCGATGGTGTAATCCAAGGCTACAAGGTAGAGGAAATAATCACGGCTGTAATCCGGTGGGAAGATGATCGGAGTATGTGTTAGGGATAGTTTCAAAGCTTCAAAGGCTTTGTTGGCGATGGTATCCCATATGAACTCTGACCCCTTTTTGAGTAGTCACATAAATCCAAGAGTTAGCCCGACACAGTTCGGGATGAAACGATGAAGAAATTTTGCTTTACCTTACAAACTTTGTAACTGGCGAAGCGAAGAAGGAGGAGGGAGATTGAGAATCGCCTCGACCTTCAAAGGATCTACCCTGATCCCTTAATGTGAAACAATAAATCCTAGAATTCGGTCGTATTCTACACAGAAAACACATTTGTGAGGATTCAAGCATATATGGTAAAACCAACATCGGAGGAAAATGGCTCGGAGGTGTATTGGATGATCGAAACGGTGCATGGAATGAGAGGGTAAGTCATAAAGATAGGGTTGGACAATGTTCTTGATATCATGGAAGGCATAAGACATAGCGCGTTGAAAAGTTGCGCCAGCGTTTTTTAGACTGAAAGGAATTTTTCGATAGGCAAAAGTGCCCCAAGGACAAATAAAAACAGTTTTATGTTGGTCCTCGGGAACAATATTGATTTGATTATATCCGGAGAAACCATCCATCAAAGAGAATATTTCACTTCTGACACAATCGTCAACAATCTGGTCGATGAAGGGGGTAGGAAAGTTGTCTTTAGGACATCCTTTGTTAATATCCCTATAATCAATGCACACGCAGATTGTGCCTTGTTTCTTGTCAATCGGGACAAGATTGGAAACCCAATCAGTGAGAGCCACCGGGTAAATAATGTTGTCTTTGAGAAGTTTCTCGACTTCCAACTTGATAGCGGCCGCTTTATGTCGGTGAACCGGACAAAGGCGTTGCCGGATGGGTTTAGCATATGGGTATGTCTTAATCTCGTGTATCACAATGTCGGGGTCAATACCCGACATTTTTTCATAGCTCCAAGCGAAGACATCACAAAATTCTTTGAAAAGTGACTTGTAGGTGACGGTTTCGTCAGGGGAACATGAAGCTCCGATATGCACATTTTCGACAATTCCAGGTTTTATGGATATGTTGAGGGGAATGGTGGGTGAGATATTTCTTAAGTTCCCTTCGGAAAACACATCGCGTGTAGACTCAGGAATGGTGGAAATGAAAACAACGGTCGACGGGGTCAAGATCCGTTGGTAGCTCTCGATGGTGTGTTGTTCCAGTAAGAGGATGGAACGATGATGTCCATCGTCCTAGGGGGTGTCTTCCATAATAGACATAATCATCTCGTCCATGGGAAAAATGACTCGGAAAGGATATGGAGATAAATCACCAAGAGAGGGGGTAGGAGGAGTTGTCGATTGAATTGCCTGATAGGCGGATTCGATCGGACTCAAAGTCATTTCTTCACTGTAACGAAGATGATCGTCGGGGTTGGGTACCATCCATGGGTTGTGAGATGCAGGGGTTCCATGAATAGAGGTGGAGATCATGTTGATTGAAGTGACAGACAGATGTGGAACATCGAGTGGTAGGATGGGGAAGGTACCCATTAACGAGGAGTCTTTAAGAAGACCCACACCGACGTTTTTGTATCTGGGGGGGGGGTTTTGGAAATGAACGGTGTGTTTCCAGTACGTGCATCCGAGTTAAAGAAGGATAATTGGTCTATGGTAATTACATTTCCTTGATGTGGGAAACATATAACACGAAAAAGAGTCGACACAACTACGTGCATGGAATCAATCCAGCTACAACCAAGTAGAAGGTTGTAATCGAGAGGAACATCAAAGACTTCCACTTCAACTTGGACCATTTTGCCTTATAACATAATTAGAAATGAAGGGAGGACACCGTAAGGCTTAAAATCGAAGCCATTAAAGGCTTTGAGTGTGTTGTGGGATTCATTCAAAGGAGGAGAGTCGATGGATTTCTAGCAGGTAATAGACATGACACACGTCAAGGCACCCTCGTCGATAACAGTTCTACAAATGTTTTTTTCAGAGACAATAACCTGTATTTGGAATGCGAGTTGAGGGGTTAACCTTGGAATGTGATCTTCCAAGTAAAAAATTATTAAATTTGTATCCATAGGGTTGAATCCACTGACATCTTTCAACAGTGCCTTTCATTGTGTAGGAAAAATTTGAAGGACTTCGAGGGATGACATCGCGGATGGTGCTTAGTCCAGATCTTCAACAATACTGTAGTTCTAGGCAGCATGGGCATGAGGATTGAAAGCCGATTCCCAACAATGCCCTTTGGAGGAGGGCGAAGGACTGTGTCGAGGCTTTGTCGTTTGAGATGAAGAGGACCATTGGTAGGTGGAGTCGTAGGAGATGGTTGGACCAACGAAGGAGGTATAGCATCGACCTTCTCTTTGGAGGAAGAATAATCTTTGGCTCGAGTGGTAAGTGTGATGTCATTTTTCTTTGAATCACCTATACACATTAAGACATAGGATGTATTGGAGGGGGATGGTTGGTCATGAATGACCAATTGGGCCTGTTGTTGAGAAGGGAAGGGTTGTGACAATACAGTCAGAGTGGGCAGTTTCGTGGTCCCTTGAAGGAACTTAGTAACCTCGGCTCGTCGTGGACAATCCTTAGTGTAGTGATCATCACCACAAATAAGACAAGGGTATCGGGGTTTGCGCTTATCCCTATCGTCAACAGGTGGTGTTTTGGTTCTCTCTACTTGCGAATTATTTTTTTCCTCCTTATTCTTACCCTTTCCCTTTTTGGATTTGTTTTTACCGATGGGGGTAGATTGAATAGCATTTACCTCATAAGTCTTTCCAGTGGGAGGGATGGGAGATGGAGCATTTTGAAAATTAGAAGAAATGGGTTTGGGATTGTTGCTATAGGTTTGGATGGAATGCGGTTGGGCATGGAAAGTGTCGATCAGACCGTCAGCCGCATGAGAAGCATCAGGAGTAGTTGAAGTGGCGAAAGTAGAAGGACGAGGTGCATCCGGGAGTAAGTCATAAAGAGTACATGTTTGTGAGTAAACGAGTGTTACACATTATTTTCATCATCCCTATGACCGTTAATGATTTAAACCTATATGTATTCGTCAGAGGGCTCAGTAGCATGAGTTCCTGAAGGAAGAAGAGAGAAGGAATTTTCCTAAGAAAAGAAGTTGCATTTTCCTTTGTAAAAACCCCATAAAAAGGAAGTTCGCAGGCTGCCTATGTATTAGGGTGCAAGAATGCTTGATTCTCGCAGGTTTCCCACACTTAGGGTGTGAACTATCTGCAGGCTGCTCTATAGGCAGGGTGAGAGAATGCTTACACATGGGAAAAATGAGCGTTTTCTCGAATCTTCTAGAAGGAGAAAGTTCCATTGTGAGATGGCATCCGAATGGTTTGGATCTTACTTGCTTTCATGATTTAGTGGGATCATCCTAACCTCCTCACCTTATCCTCTTCAACTTATAAAAGGAGAGGAGTTCTCATGGAGAAAGTTAGCTTTGGTTAGCTTGGAGCTTTTGGGA
>ML782752.1:390830-413411 GCA_009831015.1 Picea engelmannii | reverse complement strand
TCTCTGAGTCTGTGGGAGATCCATCCAGACTCTCTGGATCTGAAAGTTCACTCAAATTTAGTCCTTTTTCAAATTTTTGCTTGTTTATAGGCATTCTCGCACTGTACCCTTTAGTGGCCTGCGAGAAACACCTGAGTTCGCACTCTGGTGTTAAGTCCAGTGCAAACCCCTCACAGTCAACCTTTGTTCAGCTTGCGAGAATCTTTGATTCTCGCACTGTAATACACTGCCAGCTTGCGAACTTGTTTGTAAAAAAATTTGGATTGGGTCTTGTCATTTTTTTATGCCCACTTTTTCTTTGAACAACTGGATTGAACTTTTGGAGCCTATATTGATCTGTTTACAGTCTTCTTGACATTCTTTGAGTTTCTTTTATGCATCTTTTCTTTGTTTAGTTTTGAAGGATTAGTCTCTTACTTTGAGTGTCTTTCAATTACAAAGCTTGTGTTTTCTTTAGAATTGTTTAAGGAAAGATGAGATTTCTTCTGAATAGTTCGCTTTAAAAGAAAACTTTTAGTTTGGGTTTCTTTGTTTTAAGAAAGTTCATTATTTCTTTTAGTGAAATTTTTGAAACAAAAAGATTTAATTTCTTTCTTTATATTAGATTGGGGGCATCCTTGCATTTGAAGTAGCGAAATTGCATGATTCTTGGCATTTTTTTATCTTAGATTATGAAAAAATTTCCCCCTCATGTCTGAGGGGGCCATGAATCATGCATTGGTGTACAATACCTTTTTCTCATTTCTTGAGAATCTTGATATTGATGAGTTTTAAGATTTTGGCACATTGTACATCTGGGAATGATAAATGTTTTCTCCTTCTCGTAGCATAGCTTTCATCGAAATGAAAAGATTGCATCTTCATCTCTTTGCATAACATTCGAGTTGGTCAAAAAACCCTATTGTCCACGCCATTTTCCTTTTGAGTAACAACAACCATAAAATAATGCGCTTATAAAAATTGATTAGACATTTTTATCTTTTCTGGTAGTAAACCTACATTGGATTAGTCGTATGGATTTGGAATAGGTGTGGAAGATAACTTTCCAAAGTTGCAAACAAACATAGAATCTTGAGTTAGGGAGTGGTTAAATCCACTTATTACATTTTTTCCTAGGAATTCCTTCTAACACAAGGGTCAATCACGAGGTCGCATTGAGACTAGCAGAGTTACTCACCCTGCTTTGTTGGTCTTGGTGCAGAGGTTGCGCGTATTATGGGGGTCACTTGAGAGGTATACCTACAATGATGAGTGGAATCCTTTCAAGTTGATTTCGGGCTAGATACCCTGCCCTTATGCGTGGATCGGACTGTCGACTATTTCCCCAGGCATCACTGTAGTGATTGGTAACCTTAGTGGCCTATCTCTTTAGGGTCTTTACACAAGGTGACTGTGGAGGAGAAAGTCTTCACAGTACCTGGAATCGACGTTGGCCAAACTCACTCGGGCTCCTTGGAGGGTATACCCATGATTATGTGTGGGAGCTTGCACCAGGGTGTAAGTCCATTAAGCAGGTCGTCAACGTAACTTTTCCACCCGCTCTATCTCAACCCCTTCTTACTTTGTTCCCGCGATGTTGGATTTCATCACCAACTAATGAGTTCATTGTGAGAAGGTTTTGTTTGCTTGCTTGCTTACTAGATTTTTAGCGTGTGCTATTTGTTTTCCCGAGTGGACTCTAGATTGGATTTATTTAATGGTGTCGGTTCCTGGAATGACCAATGAAGGAACCCCTACCCCAGGGGAACCTTTTGTTTTTCCTTCTTATGGAAACATTGGTCCTCCTCACATCGCTACTTTGAGCCTTCCAGGTCTCACTATTGGATTACCGGTATGGTTGTTTTTCACTCAGGAAATCCCGAATGCAGTTAGTGCTTCAGTCACAAGAACTTCCCCCCAAGAGAATCAACCTCATGTTGATCCTTCACCTTCTTCATCGGTAAGATATTCTTCACCTTCTCCGCTTGCAAGGTCTCCTTCCATTTCATCTTCTTCGTCGGGTGAAATTTTTGAAGCTAGTAAACCGGTGAATAAGAAGAAGAATAAAACAAATATTAAGAAGAAGAATGATAAGCGAGGGTCAAAACTTCCAACCACTGTCAAACATGTTGGAAAAAAACTAGTTACTGTTAATCATGTTGGGAGTGTTGATGATGTCAAGATCACCCAAACAATCTGTAAGCCCAAGTACCCTTGCAGGATTTGTAAGGGTAACCATCTTCTTAAGGATTTCCCTAGTCTATCCAAGGTAATAGAAGCATGGTCTGCATATCCTTTTCAGTCCACGTCGTCAACCTCTGAACAACATGTTGATGACCCCCCGTCAACTAGTCAAGATACATTTGGGAAGAAGAAAAGTAGAGTCAAGTTCCCGTGCATGCTACGCAAAGGGAGTCATCTCACTTACCTTTGCCCTTGTATGGATGAAGCCTCGAAATTACTGGAAGACATGACTGTGTCACAGCCTCAAATTCCAGCTGCTTATCGCAAACTTTCTCTCAACCCACATGTAGTTGATGGAATGATCAATATGGTTCCCCCTTCGGTCAATCCAGTTGATCATGTCATCAATCTGGTCACATCCTTAGTTGAACCAGTTGACAAAGAGGTTGATCCGATACCATCCTCGGTCAATCCCGCTGTCCCCTCAGAGAGTGAAACTAAAGTGGTCGATCCGATCCCATCCTCAGTCGATCCCACTCTCCTATTAGAAAGTGTCACCCAAGTGGTCAATCCGTTTCCACCTTTCGACCCCATTCTCCCCTTGGAGAATGCAAATCAAGTGGTCAATCTGATCTCTCCATCGGTCGATCCTACTCTCCCTCTAGAGAGTAAACCCGATACTACCCACGTTTTTCTCGTTGATACAAAATCTCCCATGCCGAGGGGTATTCCTCCTTCTCCTGTAGGACCCCCTCCAAGTAATGAGGTCATCCATTTTGATTGGGGTGTGCTAACTGGACCTCATCTTCCCTCTTACATTCCTTTCCAGATTACAGTACAGGTTTTTGGTTGGGACGTTCCCCAAATGTTGATAGATGAAGGTTCGTCTGTTAGTATTTTGTCCTCTATTGCTTGGCAATATTTGGGTTATCCTCCACTTGCGCCAGTTACGCAGAATCTGTTAGTTGTTAATAGAAGAACTATTCAACCTTTAAGGACCTTCCCTTAGTTTCCTATAACTTTGGGAGGGGAAACTGTCCTTATTGACGTCATGGTAGTCCAATACCCCTTGGATTTCGCTTACTCCTTGGGCAAGATTATGTCTATGCCATGAAAGTTGTTGTGTCTACTCTTTTTTGTGTGATATCTTTCCCTCATGATGGACAAGTTGTGACTATTGATCAACTTTCATTCATTGACCTTGCCTGGATTTCCTCCCTGAATGGTTCTTATATGCAGACGGTATCACCCCCACCATAGGTCAATTATGTGGCGTTGTCTCCCATGGATTCAACTTCTGATGACTTAGATCCAGTAGTTGACATGGTGATCTCTTCGATAGGGTTGTTAGAGCCTGATCTCTTTTCTCCTGTCGCAACCCTTGACATGGTGTCCTTCCAGAGTGTGTTTCTTCCTTCCAGTGAGGGCCTCTTGGAAGCCATGACCGAGTTTTGTCCCTTGACATGGTGTCCTTTCGAAGCATTATCCTCTTAGAATCCATTATCAAGAAGACTCCGAGGATAGTTTTTGCGTCTCTGTGGCAACCTCATTAAAAAATGAAATAGAGGTTCTGAGGATACTTTTTGCGTCTCTACGACAACCTCATTAAAAAATGAAATAGAGGTTCCGAGGATAGTTTTTGCGTCTCTATGGCAACCTCATTAAAAAATGAAACACAGGTTCCGAGCATAGTTTTTGCGTCTCTGAGGCAACCTCGTTAAAAAAAGAAACAAAGGTCTTTGAGCATAGTTTTCTAATTTCAAGATCGTTAAAAAATTAAACCACTTAAGAGGATAGTTTTTTCATCTCTGTGGCAACCTCGTTAAAAAATGAAATAAAGGTTACGAGCATAGTTCTTATTTCTATGTCAAGCTTGTTAAAAAATGAAATAGTTTTCCTCCTCTCTGTTTGAGTCAAGTCCTTCGTCTAGTATTTGAAGCTTCATTTCATTCTCCTTTGTAGTTGGATGAAACAAATCTTGGGGGGCATTTTCCTCAGACTCTGGACTTCATGCTGAAGTTGAGCCGCTAGCTTCTTAAGCTGGGGGCTAAGTACCAACCATCCCTGTGTTATGCGTTGGGAAGTTGCAAGCATAGTTTTCTATGGTTCAAGCTTGTGTAAAAATGAAACCACCTACCTCAAGCATAGTTTTCTGCTGGTTCAAGCTTGTGTAAAGATGAAACCAGACCCAAACATAGTTTTGTTTAGTTTTTAATCTTGTGTAAAAATTAAAATCTATACCAAGCATAGTTTGGTTTTGTTTTAAATCTTGCGTAAAAATGAAAACAATCCCGAGCTTAGTCTTTGTTCTTTCTCATGCTCGTAATTACATGAGAATAAGTTACCGAGCTTAGTCTTTGTTCTTTATTGTGCTCATAAATAAGTGAGAATGTAACCAAGTATACTTTTATCACTTTTTCAGACTCATAAAGGTTATACGAAAAAGGAACCCCCTGAAGTTCCCTTTAAGCTCTTTTCAGACTCTCTAAACATGAAAAGATTGCCGAGCGATCTTGTTATTTTCACGCTCGTAAAAGTATTTGAAAAAAACTTCTGTTGAGTGATATTTTATCTCTTTTTCGGTCTCATCAGACTACTTTACGAAAAAGGAACTGAGAGAGTTATCTTTTGAGTGTTTTTCCAGACTCTATAATCATGAAAAACCTTCGAGTTTTCTATCTTTGGACTCGTTAAACAAACATCGACAGGCCCATACGGGACCAAACCACTCCTTCTTAGGGTTTGTTAAACATACTCCGAGGGACTTGTCTGAAGGATGAGCTTACATTACAAGCATATGTTATCCTCCTCAAGCTTGCGTAAAAATAAAGAGGTACTTGCCAGAAATGGTGGGGGGAAAATTTGGAAAGAAATGTATCTAAACCTGTATTTTGTGGAAGAGTTACTTTTGAACATGACACCCTTTCACTCACCTTGTGTCTAGGTTGGAAAATCCACTTGTCTCCTGATCATACTCCTATAAGATTACAAATTGGTCAGTGATCCCTGTTGTTGAGTGAGTATTTCCAAGACAATTGTCGTGTCGTCAATATGTTCAAAAATGAAGTTCAACCCAAAAAGCCTTCTGTTGCGTCGGCCATTTCTGTAGTCTTTAAGCCTTCTATTGCATCAGCCATCCCCGAGTCAGTCCTAAATCACTTGTTACTCTAATCTACATCAAATCTTGTTACTTGTTTCTTGTCATTGATGGGGGATACATTAAGGCCCTCCTATGATGAGTCTTTTCCTGTCGACTTCAACTCATTATCCAGGAATTAGACTTAGAAACTAATTGGTACCTTGGAACTTGCATGCCTCAATGGCAGGTTTCCTCACTTCTGACAGTGGGTTTTCATTATTGACCCTTGATCGAAATATTCTGTCGAGTGTTCAACCTCAACTCATTAATTCACATTCATTGGATTGTACTAGTGTACTTTGGGAGTCATTGACATTAATGGTGATTTCCCTCGCACTTATTAATGGTATACACTAATGACCGGTAATCAAGTGGTTTCTACCATGTTCAACTTTGACACATGTAATCACATGGTTAGATTCGTACTATAGAGTGGTGGAGATGAAGACCCTGAATCCTTTCTCACAGATTCAGGTTGCATTGGAGTATATTCAGTTTGTACTGTTGCATAGATCCACATTGTATGTCTCATGGATATGTTCAAATTTGAGTCTTTAACACATAGATCCACAGTGTATTTTTGGTGTCTATGTTCATATTTGAGTCATATTGGCATGGATCCACAGTGTATGTTTGGTGGCCATGACCTGTCTTAATTGACATGGATCTTTGCATGTCGGCATTTATGCTTTGAGTCATTCGTATTCTGAGTATGGGAATGCCTACCTCAGTGATGATATATTATTGTACTATATTTCCTTCTTTGTTGGCAGGCTTCCGACCGACTGTTCCTTGTTCCCTACACACACTCGACAAAGTATTTCAGCTATCACTCTGTTCTAACTTCATACTTTTGGGGGCTCTCTGTTACACATTATTTTCATCATCCCTATGACTGTTAATGATGTAAACCTATCTGTAGTCGTCAGAGGGGTTAGTAGCATGAGTTCCTGAAGGAAGAAGAGAGAAGGACTTTTCCTGAGAAAATAAGTTGTGTTTCCCTTTGTAAAAACCCCATAAAAAGGAAGTTCACAGGCTGCCTATGTATTAGGGTGCGAGAATGCTTGATTCTCGCAGGCTGCCCACACTTAGGGTGTGAATTGTTCGTAGGATTCTCTATAGGCAGGGTGAGATAATGCTTACATGTGGGAAAAACGAGCATTTTCTCGAATCTTCTAGAAGGAGAAAGTTCCATGGTGAGGTGGCATCTGAATGGTTTGGATCTTACTTGCTTTAATGATTTAGTGGGATCATCCTAAACTCCTTACCTTATCCTCTTCAACTTATAAAAGGAGAGGAGTTCTCATGGAGAAATTTAGCTTTGGTTATCTTGGAGCTTTTGGGATTGGCTAAGTTGGATTTGGCTTGGAATTGTTAGCTTGGTTAAAGTGGATTTGAGATTTGCTTTGTCAAGATAGATTGTGAGTAGCTATCAGATCCATGGTCTCAGAATCCTTGGAGAAAGAAGTGTGTGGGGAACGAAGGACAGTTGGAAGGGACCGTACGACATCAAGGCCATGGTTGTAATCTCTCTTTCACATTTAATATGATACAATAATATGATTCTTTCCTATAAATCTTGTTGTGTTTTATTGTATGATTCCATGATCACATACATAGGTTTATATTGAGTTTATGTTATTACTATCACTTTGGTTGGTTGCGTTCTTTTTCAGGTTCATCATTGTATGAACGTTGGAACGGAGCTAGGATGGTGATGGTGAGAGGAAGCGACATTTAAACGGTATGTCACCTATCCCTCTTTAGTTAGTAAATTCAATATCTAAAACTTAAGGAAAGTGTCATGTTCTGGTGTGTTTTGTTCTAGATCTAGGTGGRTCTAGGGAGATCAGTTAGTGTCCACACCTATCGATTAGTCTAATAACAACGAGGTCAAGGTATTGAGCACGACTAATGGCCTATTCTTCCTTGACAACTCCACCCATGGCGATGTCATGACCGATGTTCACAAATGATTTCGTGAACCACTCTGCCAGCAACTAATCAGGAAGTTCGAGTTTGATGAGGCATCATCTCCATCGCCATTCATGAATGTGATCGGAGATGTGAGTGGCTTTGGTTTGTTTGAAATAACTAAAAATCTCGGTCCCCATTTCATAGCGGATCGGTAACTGGTAGTCAGTGAGGAAAGCCATAGAGAGGGTGTTGAAGTCAGCGAAGAAACCTTGTGGTAATTCTTTATACCACTTCGTGGCGGAGCCCATGAGGGTTCATTGAAAAAGGCGTAAATGAATAGAATCATCCATCAAAGAGTTGGATGAGCACCAAATGTGAAAAGTCATTACGTTATTGTTCGGGTCCTCTCCCGGTTCGCCATCGAATTTAGGGATGTCATATGGTAGTTTGGACGGAATGGTGGGCCATTGGGGAGAGTGACAGATCGGATCATTTAAAATCCTTGACAGATCCAAGAGGTCCAGGGTGGCTAAGAAAGGTAATTGTCTGTTCACATGCGGGTACTGGTGACTTTGCGGAGGGAGTCTCGTCGGCAAACCAGTGGGACCATAAGCAATCTGCATATAATGCAAGGACCTGGGCAGATTCGGAGGTTGTTGTGGAGGCAAGTAACTCATATTATTGTACCCGTGAATGGGGGCGTGGGGTTGAGCATTCGAGCCCCAAATAGGATTAGACGTACCTAGATAGGGTTGGCCTGTACTAGGGGGTATGACGGAGCTAGCTGAAAGTTGTTGCCCCCTAGTCGATTGAGGATTTTGTTGGATTAGATGGTTCCAATACTGGGCCAAGGATGGAGGTATGTTTTTTCCATAGGGTGGGGTCGGTGGGGGTTTTCCTCCAATCGATGGTTGTGTTCCAATTGGGATTTTCCCTGCAAGGGGGGGTTGAGTTGGGCCTCCTTGGTGAAATTGTCCACCAACAGGAATCTGGTAATTTGGTGTGAACGATGGAATGGTGCCACTAGGATCAGTGCCTTCGATAGAGGATGGAAAAGGTCCTCTGAAAGGGGGTAGAGGAAGTGTCGGAATGAAACCGGGAGGAGAGTGCCCAGAAGGAGTGGGACCACTAGGAGTTATGGATGTGATTTGAGTATGAGCGGGGATAGAGGCATTCAACGCACGATATCCGGGTGGAAGTGTTGGGGTGACTCTGGGAAAAAGCGGTGTGCCAATGGGGGCTTGGCTAGCCGTGGTAATCTCGGTGTGAAGACTCGTAGTATCTATGTAATGGACCATTTGTAAAGGGAGAGTCATGATTTGGTCAACTCACGGAGCTTCTGTACCAGTAAAATAATAAGCAGTAGTAAACGGTATTGTTTCTGGGTCAGATCTTTCAGGTAGCTCAGGTGAGAAAATTATATCAACGCCTTCTTCTGAGCCGAAGAGATTCCATCTAAAAATGTTGGTAGCCCAAAAAGGATCTTGACCCTCAGGTCCTAGGAAAGGTCCAGTTGGTGATCCAGAAGACTGAACAACTAGTTCTCCAAAAGAATTCAGTCGCATAATACGTCTCTCAGAGTCAGGTTGAAGTCGAAAGTCCTCTTGAGAATTGGAAATTCAGAATCGTTCTAGAGAGTTAGTTCTTTCCACTTGTGGAGTGGTGACATCTTGGACTTCACTTTGTTGAGGAGAGCCATCCGGTGAGTTGGTAGGCAAGGGTTGAGAACCTTCCATATTTTCTGGGGGTAAGCCTTGCATTCTACGTGAACGGTGTGGAGGGTCAATTGTGAACGAGTTATAAAATTGACGAACGAAATTCTATGGTCAACTTGGGTAAACAAACAACATGCACTAGTAAAAAAATCTAGGAAGAAAAACCAAGCAAACAAGACCTTCTAATTCTGAAGTCACTAGTTGGTGATGAAATCCAACGTCGCAACTATGAGACAAAAAGGGGCTAGGCTAGGGTGGAAAAATTATGTTGACGACCTGCTTAACGGACTTACACCTTGGTGCAAGCTCCCACACATAATCGTGGGTATACCCTCCAAGGAGCCCAAGTGAGTTTGGCCAACGTCGATTCCAATTACCGTGAAGACTTGCCCCTTCACAGCCACCTTCTGTAAGACCCTAAGAAGATAGGCCACTAAGGTTACCACCAACAACAATAAAGCCTGGGGGGACAGCCGATAGTCTGATCCACACGCAAGGGCCGGGTATCTACTCCGAAATAAGCTTGAGAGGCTTCCACTCATCATTGTGGGTATACCTTCAAGTGACACCCGTAATATGTGCAATATCTACACCGATATCAACAAAGAAGGGTGAGTAACTCTGTCAATATCAATGCGACCTCGGGTTTGACCCTTGTGTGAGAAGGGCTTCCCAGGACAAAATGTTGCAAATGGAATTTGACACTCCTTACCACAAGATGTTATTGTTTGTTTTGTGCTTTGGAGAGTGTATCTCTATGCCTATTCCAAATCTCTAGCCTAGATAATGTTGGTGTAATAGAGTCCTAGAAAAGAGTTACTAATTAAATTTTTAAAAATTGCGCGATATTATTAAAGGCTGTTGTTACTCAAAGGAGACGGAAATGAAACCGATGTTGTGTGAGACTCTGACCCAACAATGCACATATAGGAATGAAAGATATCAATTTTTGTTCGATGAATCCTATTTACGGGAGGGAAAGAGGAGTTTTCTGGAACAATCTTGAACTACGATATACAATCTTCTTTGAAATGAAATATCAATGAATCACGAACAATGCCAATTCTCTATTTGTTATATTTCAACAATTGAGTGCCAATATTTTCGAAATAAAAAATTTCTTTTAAAAAGAAAAATGTTTTTTTAATTTTCAATAGGAACCACACAACAGTGGTGGAACTAAGGAAAACCAACAACTAATGAAAATCAATATACAACAAAAACCCAAACCAATCTTTCAATGAAGACAAAAATAACAAGCAAACAAGACTAGTCTTTTCAAATGCATGAGGGCAACAATTTTCCAAGTAATGGGCAATTGAGAAAGACAATCAATCCCAAGTTTTAAACCGATCACCTGCTCCCAACCAAACAAGCACTCGGATTTCAGGATCAGAGATTATATCCTTGTTAAGAAAAGGTCAAGAGATAACATTTGAGAAAAAATGAACAAGAAGAGCTTTCAATTTCCGAAGACAAATCATTCACAAAATCCGAAGTCAAGAAACAATCAATCAGTGGCCCAAGAAGTTCTTTTCAGACACACATATGAATCTGGGCATCTGAGAATACAAAAATCCTTAACCCAAAAATTTGCAAATGGGTTCACAGCCTAGCAGTGGTGTACAGTGAGAGAATGAAGCATTCTCGTAGGCTGGTCACAAGCAGAGTGCGAGATGTTCACATTGGACTGAATATCAGGGTGCGAACTCTAAGGGTTCTTGTAGGCTAAAGAAGGGTTCAGTGCGAGAAGGCCTGAAACTAAGAAAAATTTGGAACAAAGACAAAATTTTTGAAGGAACTTCTAGACCCATAGAGTCTGTCAGGGTCTCCTCAAGACTCAGAGATTGATAGAAATGAAAAATGGTAAGGTAAGAGCAAATGGCCAAGGAAAAACCACCAAAAACCACTAAAAAATGGGTTGCATTCCCAATGGAGTCACCAATTCTTTTATCGGAATAATCGGTAGGTGCGGACACTAACAAATCTCCCTAGATCCACCTGGATCTAGAACAAAATAGGATAGGACATGACTCTTTCCCTAAGTTGTAATCATTGAATCTGCTAATAGGAAGGAATAAGTGACATACCTTTATATCGCTTCCTTAGGTCTCTGTTGTTCCCGCTTCACTCTAGTGCTCTCATGAAGTCAAGTCCAAGACAACACAAACCAACCAAAGTGAAGATATCAAAATATATTCAACGTCAACTTATGCATATGATCAAGGAATTACACAATAAAGTAAAAGTGACTTTATGGGAAAGGGACATGTCGCTGTATCATTTTAATTGAAAGTAGAAGATACAACCCGATCACCTTGATGTTTCAAGCTTCCTTTTAGTGACCCTTGGTTCCAACACACACACTTGCTCTGTACTTGCATGAAGAAGATCCAATTCCTCTTGATGGACCAAATAGAGCCTTCAAGCTTCTGTCAAAGCAGAGTTCTTCACACAATTCTTTCACCAATTCTTCATTCAATCTTGCTTAACCTTTTCCATGAGAAACCTTTCAATATATAGGAGTAGAAGAGATGGTTACAAGGATGAGGATGATCCCATCAAATCTGAGAAGTCAATAAAATGACAGCCATACAAATGCTAACTCATTTTCTAGAAGATTCCCTTCTAGAACCCTCAAGACCTCTTCTCCTTTCCAAGCTTAAAAACGGGTTCGCACCCTGTGTATGGAGAAAACTACAATAATTTCACACCCTAAGTGTAGGTGGCCTGTGAGAATGAGGGATTCTCGCACCCTAGGCCATAGGAATCTTGCGAACTCACTTTAAAAATATGTTTTTGGAAGGAGACAAGGGCCACTTTTCTCAGGCAAAAATTCCTTGTTGGGACCCTGAATACACCGTTGTTAATACATCACCAGAGTGACCAAAATCACGTGTAACAAGAGGCCCCCCTCAAACCCCCCTATGGACACTACTACTCGTGAAAAGAATATAACACATACCCAACATAAACGGTGATCCACCATTGATCCAATCACATGTAGTTCTCAACTACAACATTACTCAAGACAATGTCTCACCTTTAGTACCTCATTCGGTATCTATCTCTATCACTCAGACACTATTACTCATGCAAAGACTATAAAACATACCCAAAATTATCCCACTTGTTGTTTTCTTTACATACAGGGGGTTACAGGGTTACATAGTCAAAAATCCAGGGCAACAATGCCCATGGATCCTCTACACCAAGAGAACTTCTCACTGTTCACAGATTTTGTTAATGAATCTACAACATTCTTCAAAGTGTCCACCTTCATCAGCGATACATTATTTTCTTCAATCATGTCTCTCACAAAGTGATATTGAATATCAATATGCTTTGTATTTGAATGATAAGTTGGCTTTCTTCGCCAGAAAAACTAAGCACTAAATGTCACATTCTATCCTTACAGCTTGTTGTACCAACCCAATACCTGAACACAATATTTGTAAGCATAAGTCTTCCTTACTTGCATGAGTGGCTGCCATGTATTCAGCTTCTGTAGTTGAAAGTGCCACTACAGCCTGTCTTTTGCTCCTCCAAACAGGTTAAACACATACCCACTTGTAGATCTCCTACGAACCAGATCTCCAGCCTAGTATGCATCCACAAAGCCATGTATATACACCACTCTGTCCAATCTTGGTTTTCCTTGGTAACACAATCAATAGCTAGCAGTGCCATGCAAATACCTGAAAACCCCTTTTACTAATGTCCAATGCTCCTTCCCTGGTTTTGACATATATGTTAGGGTCCTAACTCGCACATAGGTAGAGAAATATATTCGGATGTAATAAAGGTCAATATTAATAAGGCCTTTCAATAAAATAGAATAAGGCAGATGTAAGAAGACCTAATAGAAGCTTCCGCTTCTAAAAGGAACTTCCTCTAGATGCTTCTTTTGATAGACATATTTAGTATAAATAGGAGTCGAGGGTATGAGAACCCTAGCTTGGAGATTATTGTAACAAAGCATTGCTCGAATGGAGGTTGCCCCCCCCCCCCGAAGAGGCCCATGAACATTGCTTTATGAATCAAAGTGATATTTCTATTGTTGTTCTTATATCATTTATGTGTTATTGTGGAGATTATGCTGGTTATATTACAGTTATTCTACCATTTCTATCATTTTGTTTCTATTCTGCATACTTTTTATATCTGGTATATTACAAGTGGTATCAGAGCACTTTCCTTGGCGAAAATTGTGGAATTTTTTTTTTCAGGGTAGAGACGTATTCCAACGTATTTAAGCCACAGAGATCTGTCATTAGGTGCATAAACCCGCGGTTGAGGGATTCATACACGCAGGAAATACAAGTGGTTCTTAAGCGCACATCTGTTGGCCACCCTTGTAACCCCTGTTGGTACCCCTTTGAGTGGTAGCGCATCAGGAAACACCTATGTATGGATCGGCCGAGATTTCCTGAAGCCCTCTTTAGATAAACCGATTAGTCTTCTAACTATTATAGTGCCACCGAGAACAACACTCGGGAAGATACTCTCTAGTACCTGGTTAGTCGGGTAGCACGGCTAAGGGTATGGTCTATCCTCCTTAGTTAATGCCCTGAGATATTGGGTTGAGTACTACTGTTGGACCCCACACGTATATCAGAGAGTTATAGCACAGGGAAAACCCTTGTCTGTAGAACCCTTGAATACCTAACCCTTGGGGGACAGAAACATAAACAAATTAAAATAGACAAGATATGTTGCTACGCAACTGTGTTCAGGTTGCCCAATCACTACACTTTTCTTCCTGGTTAAGCATTTGGGGATTTCATCCCTACAGTATTCTTCAGACTAGAGTATAACTCCGCAGGTGTAAAAAAAGAAAAAAAAGTATGGAAATTTTGCACCATTATTTGAGACCTATTCCATTGGATTCATCTCTTCACCCTTATCACATTCATCCATATCATCCATCCTCATGGCCCATACCCGTAGCCAAGACTTGGAAGATCGCTTCAACACCTTTCAATCTGGTCTCCTCAAGACCCAAAAAGAAGTGAAAAAACTTAGTGTTAATGTTGCCTCCATTGATACAACCATCCATACAACCATAAATACAACCATGCAGTCCTCAATGGAGGAAGTCAAACAAGAATTGACCACCGAGCTTGAATCTATCTTTTCATCACTCTGCACCAAACTCAAGATCCCTACAGATGACCCTTTCTCTGACGCACCTCCAAAGACTAAAGGTGAACATTCCTCCCATTCCCATAACTTTCAACACCATCACTTTCAACATGACCTATGCCTTCCACAGGTGGATGTGACCAAATTTGATGGCTCGGACCCCATTGGTTGGGTAACCCAAATGGAACATTTTTTCTCTTTATACGACATTACAGATGACTTGACCAAACTCCGGTATGGTGTTCTCCATATAGATCAAGAACATTGTCAATGGTGGCAATGGAAAAAAACTTTCCGTCAAGGGTATATTGCTTGGACACAATTTGTGACTGAGCTTTATGAATGCTTTGACACTGACACCAACCATTTGGGCAGTTTGACAAAGTTGAAACAATCAGGAACAGTGGAAGACTTTATAACTTCCTTTGAGCGCTTGGCTTTTCGAACAGAGGGAAAGACTGATGCTTTTTTTTTAGAGTGTTTTATCAGTGGCCTCAAGGATGAGATTCGGGACCATGTCCTCATGGCTCGACCTTCAAGTTGGGTGGAGGCTACTAAAAGAGATAAAGAATCACAATAGTTTGTATCTTCTCAAAACTAAAAACCCTCCTTTATCTCTCGCCGTAAACCCGTAAATCCCTCTACTCCCTCTGCCCCACTAAAGATCCAAAAATTGACCAGGGCTGAAATGGATGAACGCCAACTCAAAGGCCTTTGTTATAATTGTGATGACAAATATTTTCTGGTCCACAAGTGTAAGGAACAAAAGATTTTTATGGCCATCTCTGAGGATATTTCAGAAGAGGATGTTGAAACTCCCCTTGTGTCTGAGTCACTGGAAATCACTGACATAACCCCTCCCTCAGACCCTCCCAAAGTAGAACCGTTCATTTCCCTCAATTCTCCCATTGGCTTCTCCACTCCCCAAACCCTCAAGTTAATTGGTTACATCAAGCATCGGAAGGTCATCATTTTGGTTGATAGTGGAAGCACCCATAATTTTATTCATCGTCGCATTGCCCAAGAAACTCATTGCTACATCCATGCCATCAACAATTTCCAAATCATGATTTCCAATGGTGGTTGCATGAAATGTGGAGGGCGCTGTGAAAATGTGTGTCTCCAAATCGGTGACTACCACCTAAAATCCCATATGTTTTCTATCGACATGGGTGGTTGTGACATTGTGTTGGGTGCAGACTGGCTAAGGACTTTGGGTCCCATTCTCATGGATTTTAAGGAATTAACCATGCAATTCGACCAGGAAGGCCACCAATATAAATTCCAAGGCATCATCATTGGTTCACCTGAGATCATTAGTTCCCATCGCATGGAAAAGATGCACAAAAAAGGTCATTCTAGTGTCATTGCCCAACTCCATGCCATACAAGAAATAGAGACACCCTCAGTGCTGCAAGACCTTCAAGCCCTCCTTTCTAAACATCAAATGGTATTTTTCACTCCCCAAGGACTCCCTCCTTCCCATGGTGTTCATGATCATTCCATTCCCCTTGTACCCAAAAGCCTTCCTCCCAATATTCGTCTGTATCTACACCCCTTTTCACAAAAAAATGAAATTGAGAAAATGGTCAAGGAACTCTGTAATGCAGGTGTTATCCTCCCTAGTACAAGCCCTTACTCCTCTCCTGTAGTCATGGTCCTGAAGAAAGAAGGTTCTTGGCGAATGTGTCCTGACTTCCGTGCCCTCAAAAAACTAACCATTAAAGACAAATTTCCCATTCCTGTCATTGATGACCTCCTGGATGAATTGAGTGGCGCCCAATTCTTTACTAAACTTGATCTTCACTCTGGCTATCACCATATACGTATGAAAGAGGCAGACATTCCCAAGACTTCCTTTTGAACTCATGAGGGCCACTATGAGTTTTTGGTCATTCCCTTTGGCTTATGCAATGCCCCCTCCACCTTCCAAAGCCTCATGAATCATGTATTCCATCCCTTTATTCGTCATTTTGTATTAGTTTTCTTTGATGGTATCCTCATCTATAGCAAAACCTGGACAGACCATATTACTCATGTGGATCGAGTTCTCCATCTACTCTCTCAGCACCAACTTTTCCTGAAACAGTCTAAATGTTCTTTTGGTGCCTCAGATGTAGAATACTTGGGTCATCTGGTTGGAAAGGATGGCGTCAGGGTGGATCTGAAAAAGATTGAATCTATGCAAGACTAGCCGCACCCAAAGACTCTCAAAATCTTGCATGGATTTCTGGGCTTAACATGGTATTATCGCAAGTTTGTTAAGAACTATGGAAAGATTGCAGCACCTCTCACTGCTCTCCTAAAAAAAAACTCTTTCACTTGGACTCCAACCACTGCTCAATCTTTTCAAACCTTGAAGATTTCAACAAAGACCTTTGTGTTGGAATGTGATGCCTCGGGGAAAGGAATTGGTGTTGTCCTTATGAAAGAGGATCGACCTTTGGCCTTTACCAACAAGCAACTATCTGAAAGGAATCTGGTCAAACCCATATATGAAATGGAAATGTTGGCTATTCTGCATGTCATTGATTTGTGGCACCCTTATCTCTTGGGGAAACATTTCCAAATTAAGACAGACCATCAAAGCCTCAAGTATTTTCTGGAACAATGCATTTTCTCCCCGGAGAAACAAAAATGGGTAACTAAGCTCTTTGGATATGATTATGAGATCATTTACAAGAAAGGCAAAGACAATGTGGTGGCGGATGCACTTTCCTAAAAATATGAAGAAGAAGGATTACTTTTTTCTCTTTCCTTCATTGTACCAGATTGGCTCCAAGCCATTCGCCAAGAATGGCTACAAGATCCCAAAAGTTCGCATCTGATCCAACAATTGCAGTCCAATGCTCCAGCTCCCCCAGGGTACTCTTGGCTCCAGGATGAGCTTCGATACAAAGGCCATTTGTATTTAAGTAAACAATCAAATCTTAAATCCACGGTACTTTTAGAGCTTCATGCTACACCCATAGCGGGGCACTCAGGGTTCACCAAAACCTATGACAGGGTCAAACATTCTTTTTTCTGGGATGGTATGAAACATGACATCCGTAATTTTGTTGCTGAATGTGATGTGTGTCAATGCAACAAGGGAGAAACAGTCAAATCTCTAGGAACACTACAATTTCTTTCGATTCCACCTGTTATTTGGAAGGATATGTCTATGGAATTTATTACCGGCTTACCCAAATCGGGAAATAAATCAGTCATAATGGTGGTTGTTCATCGCCTTTCCAAGTATGCTCATTTATGTGCTCTTCAACACCCATTTACTACATCCATGGTGGCTCAAATTTTCATGGACCAGGTCTTCAAGCTTCATGGCATGCCGCACTCTATTGTTTCTGATTGTGACCCAACTTTCACAAGAAATTTTTGGCAAGAACTGTTCAAGCTACAAGGCACCCAATTGCATCTCAGCACAGCTTATCATCCCCAGACTGATGGTCAAACAGAAGTTGTCAACATGTGTTTGGAAACATATCTGAGGTGTTTTTTCTATGAAAATCAAAATCAGTGGGCTCAATGGTTAACCCTAGCTGAATGGTGGTACAACACTTCCTACCATACAGCTACATGCATGACTCCTTTTGAAGTGGCATATGGACAGAAGCCACCTTCAATTCTCTCATATTTACCGGGTACCTCAAAGGTCCAGGCGGTTGACCAAACACTTACAGTTTGAGAGGCTATTCTTCATACCCTCAAAGAGAACTTGGTCATGGCACACAATCGCATGAAGCAACAAGTAGATCAAGGTCGCTCTGAACGTTAATTTGCAGAAGGAGATCAGGTGTTTCTACGACTGCAACCTTACAAGAAAACTTCCCTCAATGCCAAGCATTGTCAGAAGCTAGTGCCCAAATTTTATGGTCCTTATACAGTTATCAAGCGTGTGGGACAAGTCGCCTATCAATTAGCTATGCCCATTCATTCAAAGCTACATCCTATTTTTCATGTTTCATGCTTAAAGAAGGTGATTGGAACTAGGTGCCAAATTGAAACCAACCATCCCGAGTTAGGTGAAGAAGGATCCATTTGGCTACAACCAAAAGCAGTTTTGGACCAACATGAGCATCACCTGCATTAGAGAACCATCAAGGAAGTGCTAGTCTAGTGGAAAGATACAACTCCAACAGATGTCACTTGGGAACCAACTACCATTCTGCAGTAGTTTCCACATCTCAAGCCTTGAGGACAAGGTTGTTTTTAAGGGGGCGAACATGTTAGGGTCCTAACCCACACATAGGTAGAGAAATATATTCGGATGTAATAAAGTTCAATATTAATAAGGCCTTTCAATAAAATAGAATAAGGAGGATGTAAGAAGACCTAATAGAATCTTCCTCTTCTAGAAGGATCTTCCTCTAGATGCTTCTTTTGATAGACATATTTAGTATAAATAGGAGTCGAGGGTATGAGAACCCTAGCTTGGAGATTATTGTAATAGAGCGTTGCTCGACTGGAGGTTGCCCCCTCGAAGAGGCCCGTGAACATTGCTTTCTGAATCAAAGTGCTATTTATGTTGTTGTTCTTATATCATTTCTGTGTTATTGTGGAGATTATGCTAGTTATATTACTATTATTCTGCCATTTCTAGAATTTTATTTCTGTTCTGCATACTTTTTATATCTGGTATATTACAATATACCTGCTCAGAACTCCCATTACTTATGCAATGTCCGGTCTAGTACAGACCATTGCATACTTCAAATTGCCATCTGCACTCGCATATCAAACATGATACGTGTCCTCCACCTCTTCATGTGTCTTGGGACACTAATTCACAGATAACTTTACCCCAACAGGAATAGGAACCTTGATTGGTTTACATTCCTGCATATTAAACCTCTTCAATATTGTCTCGACATGTTTTCTCTGATTTAACTAGAGTTTCCTCTTTTTCCGATCTCTTTTAATTTCCATGCCCAAAATGAAATTTGAAGCACTGAGACCCTTCATGTCAAATTTAGAGGACAATTGAGTTTTCAAATCCTGAATAATCTCCTTGTTGTTTCCTATCAGCAACATGTCATCCACATACAATACCAAATAAATCAAATGATCACCAATTAATTTAAAATACACACAATGATCCTCTTTGCTTCGTGTGAAGTCAAGTCCCAGCATATAAGTATCAAATTTTTTATACCACATCCTTGGTGATTTTTTTAAACCATATAGGGACTTTTTCAGCGTGCATACCAAATCCTTGTTTCCCTTCACAACATAACCTTCTGGTTGCTTCATATAGATTTCTTCTTCCAGATCCCCATGTTGGAATGTTGTCTTCACATCCATTTGTTCTACTTCAAAATAAAATGTAGCAGCAATAGATAAAAAAAATCTTATAGAGGTTAACTTGGCAACAAGAGAAAAAATCTCACCAAAATCAATTCCCTCAACCTGGGAATAACCCTTTTCTACTAACTGAGCTTTGTATTTCTCCACTTTTCCTTCTGCATTCAGCTTCTTTTTAAATTCCCATTTTCTACTAATGTGATTTCTTCCAGTTGGAAACTCCACTAGATCCCAAGCCTCATTATTATCCAAAGATGTCATTTCTTCGTCCATGGCCCTTTTCCATAGATTTCCATCCTCTGAATCCACTGCCTCCCTAACAGTTCTAGGATCATCATCAGTAATAGACAAAGAAATTTTTGAATTTAAATCAGATGGAGTATACCTTTCTGGTATCCTTCTTTCTCGAACCGATCTCTTGAATACTAGAGTATGAGGATCTTCTTCTTTTGATTCATGTTCTTCTGTAGAGTCTAACTCATCATCCTTTAAATCAAACTTTATTTTCTCTGGTTCTTCCTTACTTGGTAGGACTTCCTGTTTAACAACATCCTTCATTTCTCTAAATACCACATCTTTTCTATACACTACCTTCTTATTTTCTGGGTTCCAAAGCTTATAACCTTTGAGATCATCTTTATATCCAATAAAGATACACTTTTTGACCTTCTTATCTAGCTTACTCTTGTTTTCCTTTGGAACATGAACATATGCATCATAGCCAAATACCTTGAGATGTGTGAGAGAAGGTTCATTACCAGTCCATACCTCTTGTGGAGTCTTGTCTTCCAACATTGATGAGGGTGATCTGTTGACCAGGTAACATGCAATACCCACTGCCTCTGCCCAGAATTATTGCCCTAACCTAGCACCACTAAGCATGCACCTTGATTTTTTCATCAATGTCATGTTCATCCTTTCTGCAACTCCATTCTACTGAGGTGTATATGGAGTAGTCTTATGCCTTTCTGTACCACACTTCTTACAAAATTATTCAAATTCATTCTCGTGGAACTCACCGCCATTATCTGTCCTCAACACCTTAATTCTTTTCTCTGCTTGATTCTCAACAAGAGCCTTAAACTCTTTAAACCTATCAAAGACTTCATATTTCTTTCTGAGGAAATATATCCAAGTATTCCTCGAGAATTCATCTATAAATTAGACATAGTACACAGATTTTCCCAATGATGGGACTGATACAGGTCCAAAAACATCACTGTGAACTACATGTAAAATTCTTTCTGGCCTCGTTGCACTACAAGAGAATCTTACCTGATTCTCCTTCCCATATAGACAATGTTCATAGAAATCAAAATCCAAAGAGAATTTAGACATACCTTCAACCATACCTTTACCGTGTAGTAGTCGAAGACCCTTCTCTCTGATATGTCCCAGTCTTTGATGCAACAACATAACCTTTTCTCCAGAGACTGTAGGAGTTCTTTCTTCTTCAACTCCAATATCAGGAACAATGGAACTATTACACCCATCACTAATAGTGCTTCCTTGCAGCTTATACAGAGTTCCAAACTAAACTCCCTTCAGCAACACCATTGCTCCTCGAACCATCCTGTAGGTTTCCTTTCCAAATATTGTTTTTACACCTACATTGTCCATTTTGCTTACAGAAATAAAATTTCTGGCCAAACCTGGGATGTGTATAACACCAAGTAGTGTTCTAATCCTTCCATCTATGAGCCTCAACTTGAATTTTCCTCATCCTATGATTCTGGTTGTCGAATCATCACCCAAGAAAACATTACCTCGATCATACCTTTCATATCCGTAGAACCACTCCCTATGAGGAGTCATATAAAGGATGCACCAGAGTCAACAACCCATGCCTCATGATCTGCATGTGTGCTTGAAGAATCCAAGTACACATCTACTCCTTCTTCCTTGGAGGTCTTTTCTTCTGTAGAAGGAGATTCTTCAGATCCCTTCTTTTTCTCAACTTTGGATCTACACTGCTTCTTGTAGTGCCCTTCTTTTCAACATCTCCAACATACCCATACAAACTTTCCAGGAGATTTAGATCTACTGTTAGACTTAGATCTCCCACTTGAGAACTTAGATATATTTCTTTCTTGGGAACGTCCTCTTGCAAATAATGTGTCTATGCTCTTTCCTTCCATATTCTTCCATCTCATCTCCTTCAACAACAAGGATGATACCACTTCATCAAAATTCAAGGCAGATGTATTACTACCTATGGCCACAACCAGACTATCCCAAGAGTCTGGTAAAGAACACAGTAAATTAATACATTTATCTTCATCTGAAATTTTGATCTCAATAGATACTAACTGACTTACCACAGTATTGAAGGCGTTCAAATGCTCTACCACCGAGTCTCCATCTCTCATCCTCAGGTTATACAACTTCTTTCTCAAGAATAGTTTATTTACTAGAGACTTACACTACTGCATTTGGGTCAAATTCCGATGGCCTGTTCGACGCAATTGCCAATTTCTATTGTCGGAAGACCGACAAATGTCGAACCCCATCAAACGTCGTTTCACATGACATTGTTTTTCCGATGACCATGTTTTCGTCTATATTGCGACGTTTCAAACATGGCAAGAGAGACGTTGCAAACGTGGCAAGATCGATGTTTCAAATGTGGCAAGAGAGACGTTGCAAATGTGGCAAGACCGACGTTTTAAACGTGGCCATTGAGACGTTGCAAACGTGGCAAGTGAGACGTTGCAAACGTGGCAAGTGAGACGTTTCAGACGTGGAAAGAGAGACGCTTCAAAGGTGGCAAGACCAACATTTCAAATGTGGCAAGTGAGACGTTTCAGACGTGGCAAGAGAGATGTTTCAAAGGTGGCAAAAGAGACGTTTCAAAGGTGGCAAGAGATACGTTCTGAAGGTGGCAAGACCGGCGGGAGGAGGTATTAGCTCTGACGTGGTTGCTATGGGAGCGACACTCTTGGACGTCGCAAGAAAGACATCCATCAGGTGGCAAAAGCGATGGCCAAGAGTTACTAGATCCGACGTGGTTGCTATGGGAGCGACAATCTTGGAGGTGCAAAGAGAGACATTAAGAACGTGGGAAGAGAGACGTTAAGAGGTATCATCTCCGACATGGTTTCTATGGGAGCGACACTCCAAGATGTCGCAATAGCGACTATGTTGTAGATATTTAAAAAAAAATACAATATCAATACTAAGAGGGACAGGTACATTAACCTT
>ML782752.1:310597-324558 GCA_009831015.1 Picea engelmannii | reverse complement strand
TTTATTATTTACCTTTTAAAATATCTTAAACCACTTTGATTACTTTGACCTTTTGGGGCTTCTAGATGACATATGAGGGTCCTCCAACTTCGTAAGGCCATAACTCTCAAACTGTGAGGAGTTATGTGACGTTCTACATACCAATAAAAATGGCATGAAATTTAGTATCCATATAGAATAGTATTATCTGAAAATATATCATAACTCATACCACTACCCATCAAACAAACTTGGGTCCATTACCCAAACCTAGGGTCTCCAACTTCTCATGGCCATAACTCTCTAACCGTGAGGAATTATGTGACATTCCACATACCACCGGAAATGACATGAAAAGAACTATCCATATAGGATATTTTCCCTGACAAATTCACTTTCTTTCATCTCATTATTCCACAATTAATCATGGGTTCTCCTACTCCACAAAGCGTCTTCCCGTGAGGGCTTTCACCATAAGGGGACCACTTTGGAGTTCATCCATATTTACTTCTTATCAACCATGACAAAACAATAATGAGTCATATTTACATCAAACATTATTGGGTTCATTACCCAAACCTTTTTTTTATGGGTCTTTCTTCAAGGGTTGACATCAATGACAACCAACTTTAATCAACAGTTGCAACTATCGATAAAACTCAAACCGGGACTCAGATGCATTAACCGTCGGTTGCATTGGATCTGGAGCACCTAGTTTCAACTATTGGGGCTCCTACCCTATCATTCTATCAACCGAAAAACAATTTGTTGGAGTATCTGCAACACTAGGGTTTTTGTCAATGCGGCATAGTGCAATTTCTGAAGAGGAGGTCAATTTTCAAGAACACTATGTCGAGTCTTTTTGGCTAGTGTAGTCATGTGGGCCTTCACCAAATAGAATTTTAGGAGATTATGGAAGTCCATTATGATACTTGGTTTCGATTTTATGCCCCCGGACCAAATTGACCACATGTCCCTAAATGGCTTGAGGAGGCGAGTTGCAACTCGCGATAAAACTCAAACTGGGACTCAGATGCACGAAACTTCAGTTGCATTGGATTAAAAGCATTGGGTTTCAGCTAGTGGGGCCCCTATGCTATCATTATGTCGACCGAAAAACCATTTGGTTGAGTATATTCGGCACTAGGGTTTTGGTCAATGAGGCATAGTGCAATTTCTGAAGATGAGGTCGATTTTCAAGAACACTCTATCAGGCATTTTTTTCTAGTGTAGTCACATGGGCCTTGGCCAAATAGACTTGCGAGAGCTTATGGAACTCCATTATGCTGCTTTGTTTGGATTTTATGCCCCCAGACCAAATTGGCCACATGTCCTTGAATGGCTTGAGGAGGCGAGTTGCAACTATCGATAAAACTCAAAACGAGACTCAGATGCACAAACCGCTAGTTGAACTGGATCCGTAGCACCGGGTTTCAGCTATTGGGGCTCCTACACTATCATTTCATCGATCAAATAACCATTTGTTGGAGTATCTCCAACACTAGGGTTTTGGTCAATGAGGCATAGTGCAATTTCTAAAGAGGAGGTCAATTTTCAAGAACACTGTGTCGAGTGTTTTTTACTAGTGTAGACACATGGGCCTTGACCAAATTGACTTGTGGGAGCTTATGGAAGTTCTCTATGCTACTTGGTTTGTATTTTATGCCCCCAGATCAAATTGACTACGTGTCCCTAAATGGCTTGAGGAGGCGAGTTGCAACTTATGATAAAACTCAAACCGAGACTCATATGCACGAACCGTCAGTTGCACTGGATTAAGAGCACTGATTTTCAGCTAGTGGGGCCCCTATGCTATCATTTTGTCGACCGAAAAAACCATTTGTTGGAGTATCTTCGGCACTAGGGTTTTGGTCAATGAGGCATAGTGCAATTTCTAAAGATGAGGTCGATTTTCAAGAACACTCTGTCGAACATTTTTTGCTAGTGTAGTTGAATGGGCCTTGTCCAAATAGACATGCGAGAGCTTACGAAACTCCATTATGCTGCTTGGTTTGGATTTTATGCCCCCAGACCAAATTGGTTACATGTCCTTGAATGGCTTGAGGAGGCAAGTTGAAACTATCAATAAAACTCAAACTGAGACTCGGATGTACAAACCGTTAATTGCATTGGATCTGGAGCACCAGGTTTCAGCTATTGGGGCTCCTACACTATCATTTCGTCGACCGGAAAACAATTTTTTGGAGTATCTCCAACACTAGGATTTTGGTCAATGAGGCATAGTGCAATTTTTGAAGAGGGGGTCGATTTTCAAGAACACTTTTTCGGGTCTTTTTGGCTAGTGTAGTCACATGGGCCTTGGAAAAATAGACTTGTGGGAGCTTACAGAAGTCTATTATGCTACTCGGTTTGGATTTTATACCCCCATACCAAATTGACCACATGTCCCTAAATGGCTTGAGGAGTTGAGTTGCAACTCACGATAAAACTCAATCCGGGACTCATATGCACAAACCAACAGTTTCATTAGATTAATAGCACTGGGTTTCGTCTAGTGGGGACCCTAAGCTATCATTTCGTCAACCGAAAAACCATTTGTTCGAGTATCTCTGACACTAGGGTTTTGGTCAATGAGGCATAGTGCAATTTCTGAAGATGAGGTCAATTTTCAAGAACACTTTGTCGGGCATTTTTTTCTAGTGTAGTCACATGGGCCTTGGTCAAACATACTTGCAGGAGCTTACAGAACTCCATAATACTGCTTGGTTTGGATTTTATACCCCCAGACCAAATTGGCCACGTGTCCTTGAATGGCTTGAGGAGGCGAATTGCAACTATCGATAAAACTCAAACCGAGACTCAAATGCATGAACCGTTGGTTGCATTGGATCCGAAGCACTTGGTTTCAACTATTGGGGCTCCTACACTATCATTTTGTCGACCAGAAAATAATTTGTTGGAGTATCTCCAACACTAGGGTTTTGGTCAATGAGGCATAGTGCAATTTCTGAAGAGGAGGTCGATTTTCAAGAACATTGTGTCGGGTCTTTTTGTCTAGTGTATTTGTGTGGGCCTTGGCCAAACAAACTTGAGAGAGCTTATGGAAGTCTGTTATGCTACTCGGATTCAATTTTATGCCCCTGGACAAATTGACCACATGTCCCTAAATGGCTTGATGAGGCAAGTTGAAACTCGCGATAAAAATCAAACTGGTACTTAGATGCATGAACCGTCAATTGCATTGGATTAAGAGCATCGGTTTTCATCTAGTGGGGCTCCTATGCTATCATTATGTCGATCGGAAAACCATTTGTTGAAGTATCTCTGACACTAGGGTTTTGGTCAATGAAGCATAGTGCAATTTCTGAAGATGAGGCCGATTTTCAAGAACACTCTGTTGGGCATTTTTGGCTATGCCATTGATATTGGTATTGGTATGGTATGGTATTGTATTGGTGTTGGTATTTGTATTGCTATGGTATTGGTATGCATATCATTGCCAATGCATACCATTGTGGTATGCAATGGTATTGATATTGGTATGCAATGGTCTGGTATTGGTATTGGTATTGGTATTGGAAATATTATTGGTATGGTATGGTATGGTATGGTATTGGCAATGGTATTGGTATTGGAAAATATATTTGTTATGGTATGGTATTGGTATGCATACCATTTCCATGCAATGGTATGTAGTGGTATGCAATGGTATGGTATTGGTATTGGTATTCAATGGTATGGTATTGGTATTGGTATTGGTATGGTATTGTATTGGTATGATATTTGTATGGTGTGGTATTGTTAAGCCCTAAATATTGGCTTGTTTCCCCTTAATTGGGGCATTTTACATTAGTAATGTTATTTTATTTATGTCGGTTTTATTCCATTAGTTGTAATTGTACCTCCTAGTCTCCTATATATACCAAGGAGACATTTTCATTTGGAATAATCTATTATTTGGACATTTGTGTGGGGTATAAGGAGGTTTCCCCCTCAAAGAGGCCTATTACATGAAATTCTCTCTTTTTCAAGGCGTTGAGTACTTATTATGAGGTTTTTCTATGCTATATTGATATTTGGTTCTTAACATATGGTATCAGAGCTCAAGGTCTTGGAGTTTTGCTGCTACATCTGAGACACCTTGGAATTTTCGCGATAACTTGTTTTCTACAATGTTTCAGAAGGAACGGCTTGCAGGATATTTAGTAGATGGATCAAGGTACGTTGGGTTAAAATTTCAGCTCTTGAGGCCTTATACTTTCAGAGATACAACCTGTGTAAGATAGGGTTCTAGATACATCCTGAATTGAGTCATTGCAGAATTTCCACTATAAAATATTTTATGTAACGTTTCAGAACCTAAACATTGGAGGCTATTCACATAAATTATTAAGGTATCTATGGTAAAAATTTCATCTTTTGGGTCATATTACATTTGTATATACATCCTGTGGAAGATAGGGTATCTGACTAGTCCTATTGACTAGTATCAAGCAGGTGTTCCGGGTAAAAAAATCATAAATTATTCCTAGAGTATCCAAATTGAGTGAGACTGGTTGCATTGGATAGTGGATTGTCCATGGTAGTTTTGGTATGAGTTTGAGAATTTTATATGAATTATTTTGTGCGGGGCACGCTATACAAGTGAGATCTCCTGGAAAGGACAAAAATTATCAAGTTGTGGGGAAGTTACCGTAAATTCCATTTGGCACATCCATTTTTTTATTAGACCTGTGGCATTGTAGAGAAGAAATATCAAAGAACTACAAAAAATAAAAATTCATACCCAGAAGGGCTAAAATTTTGGATATACAATAAAAGGAAGATTGTCTAGTAGAACCATTGGGGAAGTTACCGTAAATTCCATTTGGCACATCCATTTTTTATCATACCTATGTCATTGCAGAGAGGAAATATCAGAGAACTACAAAAAATAAAAATTCATACCCAGAAGGGCTAAAATTTTGGATATACAATAAAAGGAAGATTGTCTAGTAGAACCACCTCAAAATCAAGGTTTAAAGTGATACTTGGCCAACATGCCACCAAAAAAGGGAACTTCTACACCAAATAAGCCTCCAGATAGTCCTACTTGGACTCTTGATGAAGGTGAAGAAATGCGTAGGGACATAAATGATTTACAAAAGAAGACATTAACAAAAGATGAACTACAAGAGATGAGGGATTCAATAAATAGTAAGATGGATGGTTTAAAAGGGGAGATCATGGAAGGATTGAAAAATTTCCTAATAGAGAGGACACCTGAAAATGAAAATGTATCCCATGAAATTCATGATGAGGACACAAAGAAGATGAATAAAAAATGGAGAAACCCTAACTTTGGGTTGAAGACCAACAAATTTCTTAATATCAATATGAGGAAGTTTTATGGAAAGGACCCAATCACATGGATACTTTAGATGGAGCAATTCTTTGATCTACACAATGTGCCACATACACAAAATGTACAGATTGCTTCTTTATATTTAGAACCCAATTAATTTTTGTGGTATCGATGGCTTTGTTCCTGCAAATCACTCATCACTTGGACAATTTTTACATAGAAATGATAGCACACTATGAGGATACAAGGAGCAATACCTTCTTTAGCCAATTGATAAATCTCAAGCAAAAGGGTTCAGTTACAGAGAACATTGAGAACTTCCAAAGATTGAATATAAAGGTATCAGATATTCCATATGAGCACTTGATTGATGTATTCATAGGAACTTTAAGGGATAACATTCAACATGAGGTGTGTCTTTGGGAACCCAAATCACTGGAGAATGCATTTAGGGTGGCAAGAAATGTTGAAAGTAATAATATGGCTATGGCTACTAGAAGGACCATTCCTAACATCTATCGAGAGAATAATGTTCCTTCTTCTAAAACACCTCAACCTACCATGTTGACACCTCAACAATTGGAGGAAAGAAAATAAAAAGGTTTATTCTTTAATTGTGACAGCAAGTATAGTAAGGGACATAAGTGTGGTGAGAAGAAATTATTCTACATAGATTGTGAAGAGGAAGAAGAACAAGAACAAGAACAGGAACCATCTCAAGATGAAAATGTAGACACAATTTATTCTGAAGAGTTGACTCCCACGATATAGTGTAATGCATTAGATGGAATTAACACTACTCAAACCCTCAATATCAAAGGATATATAAAAAATAAAAAGGTAATAGTCCTAATTGATTCTGGTAGTAGTCATAATTTCATTCACTCTAAATTAGCCAAAGCTCTCAACTGCTTTGTATATCCAGCACCAGAGTTTCAAGTAATGATTGCAGATGGAGGAACTATCAAATTCTCAGGAAAATGCAATAAGATCAATCTTACTATGGGGGAATATGTAATGAATAGTCCAATGATTTCTATACCCATAGGTGGTGTTGATGTCGTACTAGGAATCCAATGGTTACAATCATTAGGAATAGTGGCTTTTAATTTTCAAGAACTTTTCATGAAATTTTCATTGGAAGGAAAAGAAATTGAGTTAAGAGGTATCATAGGGAAACTCAATAAGGTGATAAGCTCCAATGGCATGACAAAATTATTGAAAAAGGGGCATAAAGGTGTAATTGCATAACTATGCTCACTAGATGTTCAAACATCTAGGCCATCTATTCCCCTAGATCTCCAATGGATCATTGATAAGCATTCCAAAGTATTTGAAGATATTCTGAAAGGTCTCCCACCCACTTAAAATCATGATCATGATATTCACCTAATTCCTGGGAGTGTTCCTCCTAACATCAGGCCATACAGATACCCTTATGCCCAGAAGAATGAAATTGAGCGCATGGTTGAAGAAATGTTAGAGGCTGGCATTATTAGACCTAGCCAAAGTTCTTAATCTGCACTAGTGGTAATGGTATTCAAGAAATATGTCTCATGGTGTATGTGTCCAGATTATAGAGAGCTCAACAAGATCACTATTAAAGATAAGTTTCCCATTCCCATCATTGATGAATTTTTAGATGAACTACATGGAGCAATCTATTTCACAAAGTTGGATCTTCGTTCAGGGTATCATCAGATTAGAATGAAGGAAGAAGATATCCAAAAAACAACATTCCGAACTCATGAAGGCCATTATGAATTTTTGGTCATGCCTTTTGGCCTTACAAATGCACCTTCCACATTCCAAGGGTTGATGAATTCCATTTTCAATCCCTTCCTTCGAAAATTTGTGTTAGTATCTTTTGATGATATAATAATCTATAGAAAGTCTTGGGAGGATCATGTGTGACATGTTGACAAGGTGCTACAACTACTAAAGGAGCAACAACTATATGCCAAACCATCCAAATGTTTCTTTGGGGTGAATGAGCTAGATTATTTGGGTCATATTGTATCTCATGAAGGTGTCAAGGTAGACCCTAACAAGATTAAGGCCATGGTGGACTAGTCGATTCCCAAAACATTAAAGAATCTTAGAGGATTTTTGGGTTTGACAGGTTACTACCGCAAGTTTGTTCGGCACTATGGAAGAATAGCAGCACCTTTAACGACACTAACTAAGAAGGATGAATTTTCATGGACTCCAGAGGAAACTAAAGATTTTGAAAAAATTAAAGAGGTGATGGGAAAAGCTCTTGTGACCACTCTAGACTTCACAAAAACCTTTATTGTGGAATGTGATGCCTCGGGAAATGGAATTGGTGCTATCTCAATGCAAGAAGGAAGGCCCATGGATTTTGAAAGTTGGCCACTCAAGGGAAAGGACTTACACAAACCCATTTATGAGAATGAAATGATGGAAATACTACATGCATTGAAGAAATGGCGTCCTTAACTAATAGGTAGGAACTTCAAGGTCAAAACAGATCATGATAGTCTTAAATACTTCTTGTAACAAAGACTATCTTCAGAATAACAACAAAAATGGGTGACCAAGATATTGGGTTATGATTTTGAAATCTTCTATAAAGAAGGGAAGAAAAATGTTGTGGCATATGCACTCTCAAGAAAGGATGAAGATGTTGAGGCCTTTCTCTATGCTATCTCGATCATCCAACCCGATTGGATAATAGAAGCAAGGGATGAATGGAAGAATGAAGAAAAAGTGTGGACTCTCATTCAAAGGTTGCAGCACGATTCCAGTGCATCAGATACATTTACATGGAAAAATGATTCACTATGGTACAAAGATAGCTTATATTTATGTAAGAACTCCCAACTCAAACAAAAGGTATTATTGGAATTGCACACCTCTCCAATAGGAGGGCACTTAGGATTTTTGAAAACCTACCATAGGGTCAAGAAGGAATTTTTTTGGGATGGCCTTAAAAATGATGTTCAAAGGTTTGTCGCAGAATGTTTGATTTGCCAACAAAATAAGGTGGAAACAATTAATACCCTAGGTCTTTTACAACCATTGGCCATCCCAAGTCAGCATTGGGAGGAGGTTTCCATGGATTTCATAACAGGTTTACCAAAGTCTGAAGGAAAGAGTGTCATCATGGTGATTGTTGATAGACTCACCAAATACACACACTTTTGTGCACTCTCTCATCCCTTCAAATCCACTAGAGTTTCCACCACATTCATGGAGACAGCTCAAAAGCTACATGGAATCCCAAAGATTATTGTAAGTGACAGAGATCCCATCTTCACTGGACATTTTTGGACATAATTATTTTCTTGTTTGGGTACTCAATTGGCTCATAGCTCATCCTATCATCCCCAATCTGATGGACAAACCGAGATAGTGAAAAAATGTCTGGAAGGCTACCTTCGTTGCTTTGTCTCTGATAAACAAACACAATGGTTCAAATGGTTACCCTTGGCAAAATGGTGGTATAACACTTCCTTTCATACTGCAACAAAAATGACACCATTTATGGCACTCTATGGATACCACCCTCCTTCCATCATTTCTTCTCTAAAAGAAAAATCTAAGGTTCAAGCAGTGGAAGATCACATCGAGCATCAACAACAAGTTCTCCAAATCTAAAAGGACAACCTGACCATGGCACATAATCGCATGAAACAACAAGTAGATCAACATCCTAGTGAAAGAATTTTTGAAGTAGGGGATTGGGTGTTTTTAAGACTACAACCATACAAACAGATGTCCCTCAAGCAAGCCAAGAAGGATAATAAATTATCACCAAAGTACTATGGCCCTTATAAGTTGTTGCAAAATATTGGTACTATGGCATACAAATTGGAGTTGCTTGCATCTTCACGAGTACACCCAGTTCTCCATGTTTCATGCTTAAAGAAGGTTATAGGTGACAAGATCCCAGTTCAAACTATATTTCCAGAACTTGATGAGGAAGGAAAAATCATATTGGAGCCTGAAGCCATCATTGAAACAAGAATTCGCCAGCTGAGGAATAGATCCATTTCAGAGTATCTCGTTAAATGGAGGAAACTATTGGCTGAAGATTCCACTTGGGAAGATGAGTCTTTTATACAGAAGCATCCAGAGTTGCTCAAGCATTGTGGACAACACTTGTCTCAAGGGGAGGGACATGTTAAGCCCTAAATAGTGGCTCATTACCCCTTAATTGGGGCATATTACATTAGTAATGTTATTTTATTTATGTCGTATTTATTCCATTTGTTGTAATTGTACCTCCTAGTCTCCTATATATACCAAGGAGACATTTTCATTTGGAATCATCTATTATTTGGACATTTATGTGGGGTATAAGGAGGTTGCCCCCTTGAAGAGGCTCATTACCTAAAATTCTCTCTTTTTCAAGGTGTTGAGTACTTATTCTGAGGTTTTTCTATGCTATATTGATATTTGGTTCTTAACAGGTATGGTATTGGTATTGGTATTGGTATGGAATTGGTATGATATTGGTATGCATATAATTTCCAGTGCATACCATTGCCAATGCATATCATTGTCATTGGTATTGGTATGGTATCGGTATCGGTATTTGTATGGTATGGTATGGTATTGGTATTGGTATGGTATCGATATCGGTATTTGTATGGTATGGTATGGTATTGGTATTGGTATGCATATCATTGTCAATGAATACCATTGCCAATGGTATGCAATGGTATTGGTATTGGTATTGGTATTGTTATTGGTATGGTATGGTATTGGTATTGGTATGGCATTGCATGGTATGGTATTGGTATTGGTATGGTATCGTGTTGGTATTGGTATTGGTATGGTATACTATGGTATTGATATTGGTATGGTATTGGTATGCATATCATTTCCAATGCATACCATTTTCATGCACATATTGAAACCCCCCCATACCGTCAATGTTGTCCCCATTCACTACTAACTATGTGGGGTTGGTGCATGACTTTTTTGATGGGTGTATTGGAAGTTCCATGTCAAATTTCAAGATAGTTTTGACAACGATTCTATAGAAGGGAATGATGAATGATGACAACGAGACGTGAATGATGAACGTTGATGAAAATGTGGATGATCTCAAAGATTATGTGGGTACATAAATATACATCCTTAAGTCTCAAAACCCTCCTATATCGTCAAGGCATGTGTCTAATCTAACCATGTCAAATTTCAATGCATACAGGCACAGATTTAAGAAATTTCAACGTTGGCCCCATTCACTGCTCACTATGTGGGGTCGGTGCCTGACATTTGTGATGGTTGTATTAGAAGTTCCATGTCAAATTTCAAGATAGTTTTGACAATGATTATATAGAAGGGAATGACGAACATTGAAAATAAGACATTTATGATGAACGTTGATGCAGATGTGAAATTTAGAAACCCTCTGTTGGCACCAGGCCAAAGTGGAAAGAAGAATGATCATGGGAAAGAAAGCGTGCATAAAATGAAGTAACAACTAGCAAAATAACAACACGTGCGCATGCAAGAAAGCATGCACAAGGAAAGAGATAGCCGGAGGAAGAAAATCATGCGCATGGGAGGAAGACCTAACATCGGAAGGGTTAGGGTTTTGGTAATATTTTGGAAAGAGGATGAAGAGACCGAAATGTATAAATATAGATACGAAGGTATCATATAGAGGTTGGTTGATTAGTTTTTTATATAGTAAGTTGTTGTTATTCGTTATTAGCCCGAAGGATTGTAGCTACGCATGAGCGAATGCGCTATGTAATATTCTTGACTGTGTGAACCAAGTTTGTAAGTTGTTGAACTATAGGAGAGGAGGAAAGGTAGATCTGAGGATTAGATCACGAGTTGTAGAGCCTAGTGCGATCTAGTTCGCCTCATATAGATATTACCCTTAAGAGGGGAATTGTAAGCGCGCGGCACCAGAAATGCAGAACTACCATAATAAAAGATCCGCGAGCCAAATCTTTGTGGATGTAGCCTAGGAGGGGGTGAACCGTGGTAATATCTGTGTAATGTGATGGATGCATGCATATCTTTACTTTATTTCAGTAGTTAATTGTTATGATTGATGAATGGGTTAATACATTGTTATGGAATATGTTTATGTTGTTTGGGAAATAAACTGTGAAATATACGTATGCAAACGTGAGGAATAAGTAGATTACACTTAAAACTCGTGGTACATGGATTTGATTCATAAATCCCTATCTCATACTCAATCCTAGGTTGTAAACACATGAGTCTTACAGTCACCCATTTAAAGTTATCTCGGGTGAGACTGTGCAGTACCTTCTGTGTACTGTGTTGCCTTCTAGTTTACCAGGAGGGTCGATAGTTTTAGAGGCTTTGTTGGAAACCAGAATGACATGAACCTTGGGTCAATAACTCAGACAGGCTGGTAGAGAATACCGACAAGGTCAAGCCAACAAATGGTTATGTTGTCGTGTTAAGAGGAGCAAGAGAGGACTGAGTAGACGAGATAGAGTAAACGAGAAACAAATGAGCGAAACAAAAAGAGAAATGAGTCATTATAAGGGAATGTTGAGACCTTATAACCCCATGAGAGCAGAAATCAAGGGCTGGTTGAGAACTAAAGAACTAGAGTTTGCACAAAAAGACAATAGAAACCCTATAATTACACCACGTAAATACCTGGATAAATATGTATTTACTGGTTTACACGAAGTCTTTTTCTGTGATTTTATGCATCTACTACAAGAGTGGATACTAAGGTTGAAAGATAACCACGCGACGAACCAGATTCGACAGCTAGATTGGACCCCAGTACATATTGAGAAGTTACAGTAGGTGAATAACAAATTCACCTGCGCAGTAGACTTTTGGCTTGACAGTATTGTGGCAGGCTTCATCACAGAGTTTGCAATAGACACAACGAAGTCATACAATGAATCCACGCAGAAATTTCTACAAGGACACAGAGGAAGGTAAATTCGATCACTATATACTTCTATTAAGGTATTTCTATATAACAAAGGTGTGATGACAATGGAATCATATAGCTAGACTTCCCTGAATTCATGGGGGAAGGGGGGAAGCACTAACAAAGAGAGGAGGAATAGAAGGAGAGCAGGATGAAGGCAAGAAGGAGGGGGAACCCTTGGGCCTGATCTTGATGGATGATGACCAGCATAAGTGGATCTTGGCGTCATCAGAAATGACGCATAGCAGAGCACCCTACCAATATAAGGTGAATACCAAGAAGCGAGTCATAACTGAGAGGGAGGGCTTGGCAAGCGATAAGGAAGAGGTAGAGGATCTTCGGGCTATGGAGCAGATTGAGGAAATCCTGCACGCCACTTATGAGAGGAAAACAAGAGGCCCAAGAACAGGAGGAGAAGGAAGCCATCCTTTCCATATTAATGTCAGTGTGGAACCCATAAACCCATGTGAGACCAATACACCAAAGAGAACACCATCGTTTAGACAACCGAAGTTTGGAGGAACTCTGACAGCATGAAGTACATCTACACAAGGAGAAACAACTGGAGGAGCCAGTTCAGGCAACCTTAGTCAAGTATCTACATCACGCGGAGGAGGTAGTTGTTTAGTATTCAAAATGGAAAAACACAATCCTACTATCATATTAATAGAGTTTTGAGGATAAGCAGCAGAAGACCCCGAGAAGCATTTGTTCATCTGTGCAAAGATCTGGGAAGTGAAGAAGATCACGGATGAAGATACCAAACTCACGCAGTTAGCGATCACGCTAAGAGACCGCACACTAGACAGGTACATGAGTCTAGTCACGAACAGTGTCCCTCGGACAAAAACGACAAAAACGACATTGGTCGACATTAAGAAACTATTGATAAATGAGTTCCAGAAGCCGAGCTCAGAGGATCAGTACATGAATGAGATGATCAAAATAAGACAAAAACTAGGAGAATCTGTATGGGATATTGATCAGAGATTCAAGTGATTAAAAGGAAAGTTAAAATACCATATGACCGATATGCAGCATCGACACCTGTTTGTCAACTCACTACTCCCACACTTAAAATATCCCTTACGACTAAAAAAGTTTCAGACGTAGGCAGAGGCTCTGTAGGCATCCTTACAACTGGAAGAGAACTAGTACTAGAAGATGGACCCAACTATCGAAGAGTTGAAGTAGGATTTGAATAATTTAACATTTCAGTTGAACCAAAATAAGAACAAGGACAAATGAGAAGTCATTTGGTGCACCACCTGTGGGATGGAAGGACACCATAAGAATGAATGCCCAACATTCGTGTAGAATATGGCAATAGGTATGCCAAACCTGCTACCATAAGGAGGATTATGGTGTGAAATATGAAAGAAATCGGGTCACGAACCCTATCACTGCACGATGATGCAGAAATACCAAACAATTCCAAAGAATTCATATTTCACCTTTTGTAAGTCAATGGGCCACGATGACAAAGATTGTAGAACTATGGAGCTGATGTGGGAAAGAACATCAGACTCCTATAGGGTACAGGCTGAAATGGTGATTGGGCATTCAGTGCCACAATTCAATCAATCCCCATCTCCATACAACATTGCGCAACTGCAGTATAATACTGAGCATCAACCATACAATAACGTGTAGCCCCAGTACAACCCAGCACAGCCCCAGTACAATACTGTTGGATCATGTTGTCATTGATGCCAATGGTTTGAATGATTGATGTCATTGATTGATGTCAAGTGATTGATTGAT
>ML782752.1:272124-303029 GCA_009831015.1 Picea engelmannii | reverse complement strand
GAAAACAAAGGAAGTTGGTGCTTCCAATGAATGTAATTCTTCAAGACATATAAGAAAAAGCATTCTGTGGTTTTCTCCCGATTTGGGTTTCCACGTAAAACATTGGTGTACTGTGTATGTGTATGATTGTTCATTTTTTCATTGCTTATTTACTCTGCAGTTATTGGATAATAATGCTTCATTGATATAACACTTGGATTATATGGTTAAATTGCTCTATTACTGATTCACCCCCCCTCTCAGTAATCCAACAAATACCGCGTAGTATAATCAGGCACCACAATATAATGCGTCGCAGGGTGATCACGCGGGCTACAAAGGAGTAGGACGAGCCAGAGGAGGTTTCAGACATGGTAGAGGACCAGTTACATGCCACAATTGCCAACAACCAGGACATTATGCATGGGAATGTCCACTTCCACCAGTGACTTGTATCTATTGTCACACATCAGACCACGATACAGAGGCATGTCTGACATTATTAGTAAAGATTGAGAAAAAAAGGAACCAAAACAATCAGAATGTTCAGTCGATTTCAGCTGAAGCAAGGGATGACGGATGGAACATCAACATAGTCACTCGTGGAGGAACAAAAACAGGAAATGACGCAGTTCAACATGAACCAGCAAAGAACCAATGGGTAAAGATGAACACTGACCCCAAGAAGCAGTTTGACCCGCACACAAAAAAGGATATATTTAAAGAAGCCCGACAAGAATTTCAGAAGGAGGACATAGCGTCGACTGCACAGCAAAGAAAGGAAGATCTAGAGTATGAGATGTCGCCATCATTGAACCATACCAACAGAATGAAACCCAAGGGAAATGTAAGTACTATCAAATACTTTTTGCAATAGTGCGTCAAAGTGGTAAGTGATCCTTCATCTATGAAAATATTACAAAACATCCTAGAGAAATCTAGTAGCGAGACGGAACAAAAGCCAGAACTGAAAACCGTCAACCACCTACACACAAGAAGAAGAACAAGTAGGGAATTTAGACTAAATGCTAACATTGGGGATTTCAATATGGGAGATATTATACTAGACCTAGGATCTGAAGTGAATGTACTACCAAAGACCACATGGAAATGCATGGGAGAACCAACATTGGGATACTTAATCGTTCAACTAATAGAAAATCAACATAGATTCCTACCAATAGGTAGACTAAAAGGAGTGACAGTAGATCTAGATGGAGTGCGCACTAGGGTAGACTTCGAAGTCATCAAAATAGTAGATGGCACAAAACCTTACCCGACACTACTTGGTCTGGATTGGGTGTTTGAAAACCAGGCCATAATTAACTTGAAAACCAGGAAAATGACTTTTGAGTTTGGAGACTATAGGGTCATAGCACCACTAGACCCATCAGAAGGGGAGAGGTTTGTAGAACCCACTTGCCTAGACTTAGAAGAGATCGACCAGTTGTACAGAAAAACCGTGCGCGATGAGGATTACATAAACCCAAATGTAGACGGGGTACTCAATAGGTGGAGCATTACTTCATGCACAACAGACTCAGACACCGGGTTAGAAAACTGGAAACAAAGACTACACGAAGTATGCACGAGAAGATGTGCCAGAATAGACCGTGTAGTAAGATGGGTAGGCATAGAAATCAGAGAACCACCCAGTTTCCACGGATTAAATGATTTGGAAACCTTCTTAACAGAGTATGAATATGAAGTATTAGAGAACTAGAGACTACTAGCACCGGATTTAGCACTAAAGGTCACATCCGTAAGATGGTGGGGTGCACACAAGGATACCATCACAGACTAGTATCAATGCAAGTGATTAATGCGCATACGGTTCGGTGCAGTACAAACATATAACAAATAACGTAAATATGAAGGACTAGGGATACCAACGAAACACTTGGAGTGTAAAACGCTATGGAAAATGACACCACCTGAGGAATGGCTTCATCACTTCATTCATACTTTAGAGGGCATACCTGCGAACTAGTATATAGACCAGGAATTGCGCAAAGGAACCAAGACATGGATGACACTCCAACAGAACTTTATATCCATTTTCTCATTCAAGCATGAGAACCCCAACATAGATGTGGACCTAAACCAGATCAAAGGCATCACATTCATTAAAGAACCGGACACAGAACTTATCACAGAAGAACAACAGCGGAACAAGCAGACAATAAAGGAACTACTGTCATGTTACCAGGTACAGAAGGAAGCACTAGATGAAGATGATCTGTGTGATATTCAGATTGAAGAAGTGGAGGGAGAAAGAGATGTGGAAGGCCCAACCATAGAATCAGAAGTCATTTATGTGCCAATCAAGATAAATAAGGTTAACATCAGGACCGCCAAGCAGCTCAAAATGGCCAGCATTGGAGATTACTGGGATGAGCAGATAGTAGAAAGCATCACAGAATTGTTGCGTGAATATAACGACCTTTTCCCCACAACATTTACAGAGATGAAGGGTATAGCCGGAGAATTAGGAGAAATGAAGATATCACTCAGATCTGATGCAATAGCTATCAAACAACGACCCTACAGACTGAATCCCATATATAAACAGAAAGTTAAATATGAGATCGACAGAATGCTCAAAGTCGACATCATCAAACTAGTCGAGGAATCAGAATGGATAAGCCTGATGGTAGTACAAGAAAAAAACAAGTAAGAGGGATCAATATATGCATTGACTTGAGGAAGTTGAACGATGCATGCCTACATGACCCATTCCCTACACTGTTCATGGATGAAGTGTTAGAGAATGTGGGGGGACACGAAGCTTACTCATTCACTGATGGATTTTCATGCTACCATCAGATTAATATAGCACAAGAGGACAGACATAAGACCACATTTGCAATGGAATGGGGATCTTATCAGTACACATTCATGCCATTCAGACTGAAGAATGAACATGTGATATTCTCTAGAGTGGTCATCGCAGCATTTAAGGAATCCATCCATCAATTTCTAGAAGTATACATGGATGACTGGACAATTTATAGTCTGTTGAAAAATCATGTGGAAGTTTTATGGATGATGTTAGAACGATGCAGACAGTGCCAGATATCACTAAATATCAAGAAATGAAAATTTGGAACACCGTTTGGGATACTATTGGGCCATATAGTATGCAAACAAGGCTTGCTAGTGGATCCAACAAAAATCGCAGTCATTGTTAACTTACCAGCACCAAAAACAGTCTGCCAACTAAGAGAAAAGTAGGAAACATAAGATACTACAGGAAATTCATCAAAGGTTATGTGCAGATCACAACACCAATGGAAAAATTGTTAAGGAAGGATACAAAGTATCAATGGAATGACGAGTGTCAACACAGTCTGGATACCCTGAAGGAAAAGATGGTTACTGCACCAATACTAGTCTTCCCAGACTAGGAAAATACATTCCATGTACATGTATATGCATCAGCGATAACACTTGGAGCTATCTTAGCGCAACCAGGAGCAGGAGACTTGGATCACCCGATAGCATTCGCAAGCAGAAAATTATCAGACTCCAAATAAAATTATAACACAACAGAAAGAGAAGGCCTAGCTATGGTCTATGCACTACATAAGTTCAGACATTACCTATTGGGAAAATACTTTAAGATGTTTACAGATCACTTAGCTCTGAAATACCTAGTCAACAAGCCAATGTTGGGGGGGATAATCTGTCGATGGTTATTGTTGTTTCAAGAATTTGACTTTGAGGTAATAGTTAAACCAGGAAAACTGAATGCAGGACCTGACCACCTATCAAGGGTCACAAATGGAGATGAACCAACGAATTTAGAAGACAACTTTCCAGATGCATAATTATTCTTAGTACATATTGTTGATGACTACTTCATAGATATCATCTAGTACTTGAGCACAGGTACTGCACCACAAGAATATACCACTGCACAGAAGAATAACATGGTAGTCCACGCAGCCGACTATCAACTGATCGTGGGACATCTATATAATATGGAAGCAGATAGCATTTTGCGAAGATACGTACTAGAGCATGAACGATCGAGAATTATAGCAGAAGCCCACGAGGGAATGGTAGGAGGGAATTATGCAGGAAAAGATACCACGTAGAAGATACTACACGCAGGATTATGGTGGCCAATGATCCATAGAGACTCGAAAGAGTACTGTTAGAGATGTGATGTCTGTCAAAGGGTAGGCAAACCCAATAGAAGGGATGAGGTGCCAATGCAACCACAAGTGACATTACAGGCATTTGATAAATGGGCAATAGACTTTGTGGGACCAATTAACCCACCAGCCAAAAGGACAAGGGCAAGATACATTATCACCACGATGGGATACCTAACAAGATGGGTGGAAGTTGCACCAGTAAAATATTGCAGCACAGAGACAGTTGCACACTTCTTGTTTGAGAAAGTAATTACTAGATTTGGGTGCCCAAGAGTTTTGATGAGAGACCAAGGCATGCACTTCATAAACAACACCACTCACGTGATGCTTGAAGAGTTTGAAGTTCATCACCAGAAAAACATACCATACCACCCACAGGCAAATGGCATCGTAGAAGCCTTCAACAAAATTTGAGAGAACGCATTGACAAAGATCTGTAACATCAACAGAGACGATTGGAACCTCAAGGTACCATCATTATTATGGGCGTATAGGACCACATGCAAAAATTTGACAGGGCACACAGCATTCAAACTAGTCTACGGCCAAGAAGCAGTAGTGCCATTAGAATTTTTAATACCCAGTCTACGTGTAGCAACTATCACACAAATGAAAGAATGAGGCACAGTACAGGAAAGACTGAATCAGTTACTGTCAATGGAGGAAGACCGAATATTGGCAGGATTCCACCAACAAGTTCACAAAGAAAGAGACAAAGCTTGGCACGATCGACACATCAAGAAGAAATCATTTAAGGAAGGAGATCTAGTATTGCTTTACGACAACAAATCATTTCAGCATTGAGGGAAGCTGAGGATGCATTGGTTAGGACCATATGAGGTAAAAGATGTACATTTAAGAGACTTAGCAGGTACATACCTCAGAGGAATGATCAATGGGAGTCGGTTGAAGCTGTACAAGGATAGTCGACCACCCACCGCGCAGTAAAAAAATAAAATAAATAAATAAATAAAAATAATATCAAAGATCAAAACAGAGAACAAAAAGAGGAAACATGACTAAAAAGTGCATAGCACGCCATAGATATAAAGGTCGCATGCCATTATAAACATGAAGACAGCAAAGGCAAGGAAAATCATATTAAAAAGGGAAACAAGCGGGAAAAGGAAAGTAGGCGAAAACAGGCGGATAGGACAGCACAAGGCATAATTAAAAGCATGGCAAGGACTAATGGGATATCACATTAAACGCACCAAATGGAGACGGAAAAGAAAGCGTAATGGAAAGTATGAAACCACCTCAGATGCATTGAACCCACAGTTATGGTGCATTAATCACATAATGGAAGAAGCATCATCGACAATCTTCATGACAAGCCCATACAACACGCGAGCACGTAAGCAGCTAGTCTATTCGCGAAAGGAGAACAGAGAGAGAGAAACAATAGCTAGAATGAATAGAGAAAGACCACAGAGCTCACTAAATCCATTCGAACTCAACAAACGTTCGACAGTCACCATAATGGTTCCACCGAAGTCAGCAGAACCAGGCCAGACAGCCAGATCGACCAGGGTTCAAACTAGGTCATGAGGACCACTGGAAAAAAATGAGCAGCAACAACCAGAGATCGTCAATATCGACGAAATCCCATTGCCAGAGGAGATACTAGTAGACTCTACACCAATACTGGAAGAGATTCAACAGCCACAAGCAGAGGCCACGAAAGAGGATACACCAGCAGCGACGCAAGAGCCTCTGAACAAGGAAGCAGAAACCCAACATGAATTACAACCAGAACACACTGAAGCAGTTGTGGAAGTGAATGGAATGGCATAGAACCTGGGAGAAGAAGGGAAACTAGACGAGACGAAAGCACCCATATTAAGTCAACCAACAGAGGAGACCACTGGAACTACCTGGGCTTGGCCAGAGTGGATGACAGGGGAGCAACCGGGAGTTGCTGGAAATTCACACCAGCCACCACAGCAGGAAGACAGAGTTCAGATACCAAACTCACCTCGAAAGAAATCGGTAGCAGAAATTGTGCTACCATGCACACCAGAGGGAGTACAAGTAGACCTGCAGCTACTGGGTCACGTCGGGAAGCTCAAGTATTCCAACCATGATGTATCAGATGAAACCAAGTACCCAGAACTTGCACCACAGGTCTTTATGCAGAATATAGTCATAAACCAACTTGGAGAAACGAACAGCCAGCCACATCAGTGGGCAGTTGGACTGGACAGAACAAGAATTTTAGGATTGTTGAAGCTACCACAAATTGGCAGAGGCTAGTATGCAACGACATGCGTCAAGCAGTTGTTAGCAGTCACGTATGGCGGGTATATATGGTTGGACAAACCTGTCCCCATAAATATTGAGCTTATCGCACATATAACAGGACTACCCATCCAAGGTATGCATCTCGTGTTGATTCTGGACGATAAATCCAAGGAAAAAACATTGGCAGAAGAAATTAAGAATAAATACGATACCTCCATGGGAAAAAGAGGCATTATAGTCAAACAGATTAACAATGCAGCTGCAAATTGCTAAGAAAATGCCACAAAGATGAAGTATTGGTAGGAGTCATCGCATTTGCAGCTCAGTACACAGAAGGCACCTCCATGAGCTGGGTGTTGGGCTCTAAAGATGTCCTAAAAACAACCTTAGTTTAATATTAATTTATCAACCCAGGGATTCATCTTTTATCTCAAGAATATCAGAAAAGTTTATGCAGGTAGCCTAAAATCATGTAGCTAAACAAAATCTGAGTTCATGAACAATCAAGCTCCTCAAACGTTCACCAAAGATTCTAAGGACTAAATGAAATTGAAATCCAATTACTAAGATGCTGTAAAATGAAAGGAACTAATTAATCTAATTGAATTCACTTAACTATGAAGCAGTAATTGGATCTAAGAAAGGACTTGCAGATTTAATCTATTAATCATGAATTCTAATTACTGGAAAGGACATAGCGAATTATTCTATCTGTGGAAAGAAATAACAATTGTATTCTAATCGAAAGGAATAGCTAATGTAACTTTAACGGAAAGGAACAACTATCGTAACTTTAACTGAAAGGAACAACTAATGTAACTTTAACTGAAAGGAACAACAATTGTAAATCTAAAGAAAAGGAACAACGCAACTGAAAATGTGAGGAATTGTCAAGCAACAATCTTCAGAAATGGAAATCATAACAGCAATCATGAATACTTAAGGAAATACCTGTCTTCTGCAAACAATAATCAATTCATTGATACGCTCATGCAATTAAAAGAAATCTGAATCATGAAATAGAAATCAAAACTCTTGAACTGATACAATTACAAAATGAGACAATAGCTTCTTCAGACTAGGCCCTTGGTCTTCAGAAGTACTTCTATGACAAACTCAGAATGCAGGGATGATAAAAACACTCCAAACTTTCATTGATTCCATAACTGGTTAAACATTTACAACAACTGCTCATGCAGGGCAATTCGGAATCTGAATACTTAATATGCAATATTTTTCTTATGTTTTTCTGGATCTATTATCCTCTTATATATTACAATAGTTGGGTAAATCAAGTTATCCTGAGGATCGAAAGATCCTCAGGATTGATTTACTATTATAAAATTACAATATAGCAAAGGTATTATCTTCAAACTACTTTGTGCCTAAAAAGTCTTCAATCTTCAATAGCTTATGCATAACCAAAATCTCTTTAGTTATCTTCGACAGTTATTTGTCCAATTCTGTAACAAAATCAAACCATTCAATCATAATTTAGAATCTATTTAATAAAACTTAAATAACAATTCTAAAATTCATATTAATCATGTTCTTTCCTATTTATTCCTAATTAATTGAAAAGTCAATCAGAATGATATCATAAAATGTGGACAAAAAGGAAGATATTTATACCTTTTTTGTAACCCAACATACCCCCCAGCTTCCCTTCTTGCATGTCCTCATGCAAGCTAGAGTCTTTCATGTAAACCAGTTATGTTGTAGGGAGGAAAAGTGGGTTTACCAGGTCTCCTGAAACCATGGCTTCTTTTGATTTCATCAAAAGAGGCTTCCTGTCTCTTTTTATTAATTTGAAAATCCTTCTGGTAAACTTTTGGAGGAAACCAGAGGAGAGGGGGGTTATACCTGCATCCCATTCAAGCAGGTCCTTCCTCCTGAAGTAATTTAGCATATCTTTCTACTCTAAAGGTTTCTGCAAATAAATTCTTATATCCAAAGGGTTCTCTACTTTTAACCTCATCATAGGATACATCCCATCTTAGCTTGGAGGCAACAAGAGCTTCTTCCTTGAATTCTCTAAAATATGTGATACCTGAGCGAATGACATGTAAATGAATAGGAGCCAATGAGTCCACAACTCCTTCCCTTTTCATGAAGGTCTTGTGTCACATGATGGCTGGAAGGGATTTTGGAGGTTCTCCTCTAATCCAAAGATCTAAACCAGTTTCTTTGTTCATGAACATTTTATGAGCCTTACCCCATCTAAACTGGTTCCTAGTAAAGGACAAGAATGCCTTAAATTGGATGTCCCCTATGAAGGGGCCAGGGTTGTCTCTTTTAACTTCATCTAAAATGATATTACGGAAATATAATTCACACAGAAGGTATTGCACCTTCTCTTCCTGATCTCCGAAACATGAAATAAATTCTGGAACAATAGTAAAGGACAATGGGTTTACCTGCTCTGATGGCCTTTACACTCAACAATAAATACCGCTCCAGCAAGAATAAAACATAATTAGTGGCAGGGGCTTTGCAATTGATGGCATTAGAATAGACATCATAGATGTGTTTGATTTGCTCCAAAGCTTCTTCCAATTGGGTTTGCACCTTTTTGGTCTTCTCTTGGGCTCTGGTAAGCGCAGTATAAGTTTCATCCTCTGTTGTTGTCATATATTTCAATACGTTAACAACCCTTTGATATTTAGTCCTAGTTACCATTTCCTGTTGGGGTTGGACCAATGCTTACTATGCTTGTGTAAGTTCTACTCTTAGTCTATCGATGATGACATTTTGTGCCTGAGATTGAGATGTTTGGTGTTCTTCCATAACACTCATCTCCTCTCTGTATTGAATCAGTGCTTGTTGGGCTTGTTCCAATTCTTCTTTTAGATCATGAATTATGGCACCCTGTGCCCAAGACTGGGTTGTTTGATATTCATTCATTTCTTCTCTGGAGTGAATTAGTGCTTGTTGGGTCTGTGCAAGCTCTGCTTCCAGACTATTCATTATAGTACTCTGTTCCTGAAACTGCTCTGTTATCGTCAGTAATTCGCCTATGTTTTGAGTCAGGGTTTGTTGTGACCGCAGTAGTTCTTCTTCCAGTCTCCGAATAGTAGCATTTTTCTCAAAAAGTTGAGTTGTTTTCTCTAAAACCAAATTGTTTGTTTGTATCTCAGTATCGGACATCTCTTGTGTTCCTTCAGGAATTACATCTTCATCCTGAACTTTTGCTTCTTCTACCATTACTTCCTCAGGATCTATTTTTATTCCTATAAAAGTTGTACTAGATTCTTTCTTAGGAAGAGGGTTTCTTCCTTGCATCCTGCCGCTTTTGTTTTTCTTTCTCCTGTGGACCTTGTCTGCTAGTTCCAATTGTTTTCTCAATTCTTTAATAATCTCCTTGAGATTTTCCACTTTCTGCTTTAATCTTACAGCCCTCTTAGCCTTCTTCTTCAACACTTTGTTTTCTTTCTTTAATTTTCTGATTTGTTTATGGCTTTTGGCTGATTTCTATCTATGGGGGATTTCGAGGTCTTCTTCATTTCATTCAGCAGATGGTTGTCCCTCTATTTCTTCCAAGTGCTCTGTCTGTTCAAGGGTGTTTCTTTCTTCAAAAATAAATTCCTCCAGTGTTGTTTCATCTCGAAAGGATATTTCAGTGTCAGGAAAGTCTTCAGTAGGTTTTGAAGAGGAGCCTGGTTCTGGTTCTTTTTCCAGATTATGTTCATTCCTATCACTTGAGGTTCCTAATTTCCCCAGAACCTGAGCCATTTCTATCTCATAACTCTGAAAAAAGTGTTTCTCCATGTGATTTGATGCAGGTTGGGTGTCTCCCTGATTATCTTTCTGTGTTTTCTGCCCTGCTTGGTCAATGTCTTGAGTATTTTCCTATAAAGGCTGCTCCATGACATCCTGAGTTCTTCAGGGTGCTCTGTTGCATCCTGAACTGCTTTAGTTATTTCCTGGATTTGTTTGCTTCTCTTCCTTGTCCAAGGGGGGGATCTAAGAGAAACCATTGTTCTCTTCTTTCTTTTTGTTACTGCCTATGTCTCTGAGGTCTGGGCCTCAGTAGTTTGAGAAGGGTCTACTTCAACTTTAGTTTGGGGTACTGGAGTTTCTCTTTGGGTGGTAGTTTCCTACTCCAGTTGTGGAGGTCTACTACCCTCAATAATTTGAGCAGGTTCTGCTTCAATTTCAATCTAAGGTAGTGAAATATTTCCCTCACTGGTTTGAGCAGGTTCTGATTCAACTTCAATATGAGGTGGTGAAATATTGCCCTCAATAATTTGGGCAGGTTCTGGTTCAACTTCAATCTGAGGTGGTGAAATATTTCCCTCACTGGTTTGAGCAATTTCTGGTTCAACTTCAGCCTGTAGTGGTGAAATTTCCCTTTGGGTGGTGGTCACCTGCTCCAATTGTGGAGGTCTATTTCCCTCAATCAAAGTTTCCCAAGTCAACTGAGTTTGAATCAGTTCTTTATCCACTATTAATTTAACTAGCTTGTGATGGCTAATAACAGTAACAGGATCTTTGGACTTTTGTGTCCTTAGAGAGACTTCATGTAATACAGTATCTAGGAAGAAAGGGAGGTTAAGTACTAACCGTTTCTTCAAGGCTGCTAGCAATTTAAGATAGCGTGGCCGAATTACATCATACCGTCCATCGCAGGTGATGTAGCATTGAACTATCCCCACCAGTTCCTTCCATGGTTCACTGAGGGTATTAGGATTTAGTCCTTTGCCTTTTTTGTCCAATTCTTCCACTGGTTCTGTGAAAGATTCCACGAATTCCCTCAACTTCGTGTATTTCCCTGTCCATTGACTACCTGTGTTAGAGAGGCTTGTGACCTCTGCTATGATTTCCTAGGTGACTGGTATTCGTATACCCTACACCGTAGAGATTTCACCTTGCAGGTTTTGAAAGAATTCCAGTGTGACATTTGTGTCATCTCCTTGCAAGCGGTTGAAGTATTCTGTCCACCCTAGGTGATGTAGGATTTCTCTCGCCTGTTCAGTAACCCGGAGTAATGTTGTCTCTCTACGCACACTTATGCCACCCATATTTATGTGAGAAGAAAGAATGACTATCGTTCCTGTTTACGAATTTGGTTAGACCAGCTTTGGAAAAACAGATGCCATAAATGGAAAATATCAGTGACGACAATTGTATAAAGACATGGTTTTGTATTAATTGCAATCATTACAACTAGTCGAGAAGTGTGTTGAGCATCCCCCTCATTAACGTAGAGGTCATCCTCGACCGTCAGTGTAGGTGGAAGCCATGAGTGCGAGTACTCTCAGGTAAGAGGTAATGATTGTGTCGCCGCCGCCGATAGGGATAATCAAATATAATTATCAAAAGGACACATGCCACCAAAAATCAATTAAACAATAGTCATTTGATGTGTGGAATTAGTACACCTATGTGCAAAAATGATTTATGGAGAAATCAATCGAAAATAAGTTAAATTTGTTCATTATATTTTCTTAATAATCCACATAAAATAATATTGTTACTTTTCCTGATGATTAAGTATAACTGATATGATAGCCTAATATATATATATATATATATATGTGGATAAAAGGAGATCTATAGACACGCAAAAACTTGGTATTTTGAGATAATCTTCCATACCATAGGCAGAGCCACTGTTGCCYGCAGGCATCCACAGCCTCGGCAGGGTTTCCTTTTAACCCATAGATGAGCTTGTATCCTTCATAAACATACAAATCATTTTTTTCTAAAAAATACCATTATCCTGGTTTGGGGATAAAAGGAGATCTATAGACACGCAAAAACTTGGTATTTTGAGATAATCTTCCATACCATAGGCAGAGCCACTGTTGCCTGCAGGCGTCCATAGCCTCGGCAGGGTTTCCTTTTAACCCATAGATGAGCTTGTATCCTTCATAAACATACAAATCATTTTTTTCTTAAAAATACCATTATCCTGGTTTGGGGATAAAAGGAGATCTATAGACACGCAAAAACTTGGTATTTTGAGATAATCTTCCATACCATAGGCAGAGCCATTGTTGCCCGCAGGAGTCCACAACCTCGACAGGGTTTCCTTTTAACCCATAGATGAGCTTGTATCCTTCATAAACATACAAATCATTTTTTTCTAAAAAATACCATTATCCTGGTTTGGGGATAAAAGGAGATCTATAGACACGCAAAAACTTGGTATTTTGAGATAATCTTCCATACCATAGGCAGAGCCACTGTTGCCCGCAGGCGTCCATAGCCTCGGTAGGGTTTCCTTTTAACCCATAGATGAGCCTGTATCCTTCATAAAGATACAAATCATTTTTTTCTAAAAAATACCATTATCCTGGTTTGGTAGCCAGATGGTGATAATGCCACTCACTAGATTGTAACGTGAGTGAACAAGCCAGCTCATATGATACTTCTTGTCCTTTGACAAAAAGTTTCAAAGGCCATTACTCTGGTGTGGTAGCCATAGTGGGAATGTCACTTTCGTTCGTATCCTATGATCGTGGTAGGTTGGCTCGTGATGAGACCCCCAATTCTTTTATGAAAAAAAGATTCTTATTGCATTTTTTTTTTATTTGTATTTTTTTTATTTTTTTATTTTGTCTTTAATAAATATTTGAATTGTATTTTCCCAAGAAGACCATTATCCTGGTTTGGTGGCCAGATGATGATAATGCCACTCACTATATTGTAACGTAAGTGAACAAGCCAGCTCGTGATGAGACATCTTGTCCTTTGACAAAAAAGTGTCAAAGGCCATTTCCCTGGTGTGGTAGCCAAAGTGGGAATGTCACTTACGTTAGTATCCTATGATTATGGTAGGTTGGCTCATAATGAGACCCCCTATTCTTTATGGGAAAATTTTATTATATTATATATATATATATATATATGGTGAGTGTTTATTTAGGGAGGCTCATCTACTCCTTAAGAGTAAGGGATGGTATAAGGAAGTATAGAGATGCCAAGTAAAAGCGTGTTGAAGACCCCTTATAATATAGAGGCAGAATATCATTCAGGTATATTTGTATATATGAGGGAAAGGAACAACTTATGGTGGTGATTGATTATGAACAAGGTTTAAGATATTTCAGAGAGATTATTCCAAAAAAAGATTTTTTGATAAGGTGTAAGGGATCATCTACAAAATAATGACAGATTGTTGTAATGACGATTAGAAACAGTGTTGGTGAGAATTAATTGATGAAAACCACACTTATGGAGGAATGGATAGCATTTGAATAGTAAAGAAGGGAACAACAATCGCGTGAAAAAGGAACAGCAGTTGTTCCATTCAAAAGGGAACAATGAGCGCACGAAAAAGGAACAACAGTTGTTCCATTCAAAAAGGAACAGTAGGCATGCAAGAAAGGAACAACAGTTGTTCCATTCAAAAAGGAACAATGGGCACGCGAAAAAGGAATAGCAGTTGTTCCATTCAAAAGGGAAAAATGGGCGTGCGAAAAAGCAACAATAGTTGTTTCATTCAAAAAGGAACAGTAGGCACGCGAGAAAGGAACAACAGTTGTTCCATTCAAAAAGGAACAGTAGGCACGGGAGAAAGGAACAACAGTTGTTCCATTCAAAAAGGAACAATGGGCGCACAAAAAAGGAACAGCAGTTGTTCCATTCAAAAAGGAACAATGGGCGCGCAAAAAAGGAACAACAGTTGTTCCATTCAAAAAGGAACAGTAGGCGTGCGAAAAAGGAACAATAGTTGTGAAAATATGTAAACGACAGAGTCCATGTGATGAAACAAAACGGGAGTATGGAACAGAAAATAGGTGGTGATTGTAATTATCTGTCCTGATTCTTGTTTCCTATATGACTTTTTATAAAACAAACTAAAAACTAAGCACTCAGTTGGAAAACTATGTACAGTATGTACAATATAAACAGAATGCATCATTTATGGAGTTGGGGTGGTTGGGTTAGCTTCCTAGCCAGCCAAAATCTGCACTGTAGGGTCTTTACTTACTTCTTGATAGAAAGAAACTTTTGAAGGTGGTTGGTGGTAAAGTCGCAGTCGGTGTCCATTGACCAGAAAGGGTGATCCATACCCATCGATGGTTCTCAAGGTAACCGTACCATTATCATGGACTTCATTAATTTCATACGGCCTTAGCCATCGTGTCTATAATTTCCCAGGAAAGTCCTGAAATCTAGAATCATAGAGGAGTTCCCAGTCGCCTTTCTTGAATGATTTATTCTTGATATGCTTATCATGCCAGGTTTCTCTCTGTCACTGGATAACATATGTGCGCTCCACAACAGACAAGCATGCTTCATCCAATTCGTTGAGTCACTGAAGGCGTTGTTTATCTGCTTCTGTTAGATTTAGTCCTATTTCTTGGGCCATTCTTAGGGTCTTGATCTTGAATTCTATTGGGAAGATGGGTTCTTTACCATAGACTAGATGGTAAGGAGAGTAGCCAATGGTGTTACGCTAGGTTCTACGATAAGCCCATAGGGAATTTGGGAGCTTAGTAGCCCAATTATGTCGGTTTGTTGAGACAGTCTTTGTCAGAATTGCCTCTAGGACCTTATTGGTGCTTTCTACCTGCTTGTTTTCTTATGGGTGGTATGGAGAAGTAACTTTGTGCTTGATGTGATAGTTGTCCAGGGTGGCTGTGATTCTATGGCTTGTAAATTGTGACCCTCCATCAGTAATTATTTCTCTGGGTAGTCCATACTGTACAAACAATTTAAAAATGAATTTGATGACTACTTCTTCTGTTGCATTTGGTAAAGCTTCCGCCTCTACCCATTTGGTCATGTATTCCATTGCAACGAGAATATAGGCCTTTTAGTTTGACTTTGGATTAAAGAGGCCGACGAAGTCCAGCGCCCATCTTTCAAATGGTTCGACAACTAGTTGTGTTTTCAAGGGAATTTCATCAGCCTAACCTAGTTTCCCCATCTGCTGGAAGCTATTGTATGTCTGGACATATTTCTTGGCATCTCTGAATATTGAGATCCAATAATAGCCCATATGTAAGATTTTATGTCCAGTCCTGTCATTTGCAAAATGCCCCCACAGGGCTCGTCATGTCCTGCTTTCAGTATGTCATAGATTTCGTCCTCTCGTACACATCGTCGAATTTGGAGGTCATCTCTTGTGTGGAAAAGATATCCATTGATCCAAGTGAATCGTGTGCTACACTTGACGATTAGTCATATTTCCCTAGATGATAAATGTGTTGGTAATCTTCCTGCTGCTAGATAGTTTGCTACATCAATGTACCAAGGTGGTTTTGTGTCGACAACAAACAAATGCTCATCCAGGAATTAATCCTCAGTTGTTAATGAGTCATCTGTTTTTGGGAATCAAGACAGGAAGTCTGTGACAAGATTTTCTCTCCCCGGTTGATCTTTGATGGTAATATCAAATTCCTGCAATAATAACAAACATCGAGTGACCCGTCCATTAGTAATTGGTTTATTAGCTAGATATCTAATGGAAGAATGATCAGTATACAAGATAACTGGATAGCATGTTATATAATGACGAAATTTATTGATGGCATGTATAACAGCTAAGAACTCTTTCTCTATTACTGTATAATTAAGTTCAGCTGGAGTTAGATTCTTGCTAATAAAATAAATGGCGTAGGGTTTCTTTTCTTCTTCTTTTCCCAGAACAGCGCCTATGGCAATGTCTGAGGCATTGGTGGAAATTTGAAATGGTATTTTCCAATTAGGTCCCCTCAACACTGGGGCTGTTGAGATCAGTTTCTTGATCCCTACAAAAGCCACGTCACATTTGTCAGATCATTTAAATTCTACATTACTAGTTAAAGCATGTAGAGGTGCAGCAATTTTTGAAAAATTTGGCATAAATCTACGATAATATCTTGAAGTGCCAAGGAAACTACATACCTCAGTTTGTGTGTGTGGAGTAGGTAGATTAAGTATTACCTCAATTTTTGTTGGATCTACTCTAGTTCCATCTGCAGAAATGTAATGCCCTAATACCACACCGCCTGTCATCATATTGTGACATTTTTCATGGCTTAAGCATAACTTGGTAGCGATGCACTGTTCTAATACCTTCTCCAGATTAGTCAAGGATTGATAGAAATCGTCTCCATATGGGGTAAAATCATCCATGTAGACTTCGAGCCCTTCACTAATCAGATCATTGAATATGATTAGGATGGCCCTTTGGAATGTAGTTGGAGCGTTACAAAGTCTGAAGGGAAATACTTTGTAGGCAAAGGTACCCCAAGGACATGTGAATGTCGTTTTATCCGAATCTTCTGGGGTAATCTAGATCTGATTGTAGCCATTGAAGTCATCTAGGAAAGAGAAGAATTTCTTCCCTACCAAGGTATCCAGGACCTGTTTGATGAAAGGTAATGGAAAATGATCTTTTTGAGTAGCTTTGTTTAGTTCCCTGTAATCAACGCAGATTCGCCACTTCCCATTTTTCTTTGGGATGATAACTAATGGGGAAACCCATCAACTATCTGAGATAGGGTATATAAAATTTGTTTCCAATAGATTTTGTATCTCTTCTTTAACAATATCTCTGAGGTGGGGGTTCAGTCTTATTTGTGGTTGTCGGATAGGTCGAGAGTCTTTCTCAATATAAATGTGGTGTGTGCAGAGTTGTGGATCAATACCTTTCATATCAGAGTACTCCTAGGCAAAATCTTGTTGGTATTTAGAGAGAGTCTAGATTAGATTTTGTTGTTCTTCTTCTTCTAGGTTGGCATTAATGTTCAAAGACTTCCCTGGTGCGATCTCAACAGATTTGTTGTTGTGAACAGTGGTTGTCAGAATTTGTTGTTCCATTGGATCTTCCAGCGAGTCTCCCTGTGCTTCATAGTCTAGAACAGGTTGGAGCATATTGCATGTCGGGTTACTTACATCAGTTGGGTTGTTAATAAACCCACTGATTACATCATCTTCTAGCTGATTTTTTTGCTTGAGGGCTTCTTCCATCATTAGTGGGGCACGCAGATCCTTCTCGGGATATTGTGGTGGTGGAAATTGCAGGTATACAATCGTTGGACTAGGTTTGGCTAGGGGATATAAGATGATATTCCTTGTAACCCCTCCTCTAGCAATTGTCATTGTACCTGATCGGTAGCCTATGTACGCATCAGTTGTTGTGAGCCATGGTCTGCCCAATATCAATGGGTTCCCTTCAAGTGCACTTTTTGGGTTGATGAGAAAAAAATATGCGGGATATTCCCAAGAATCAACTGAAATGGCTATATCATGTAGTGTGTTGAGTGGTTTGACCACTGATCGGTTGGCCAATTGCAACATAATCGGGGTTGGATCGAAAGAGTGAATACCCAGGGCATTGCAAGTTTCCATAGTTAGAATATTGATGGCATCCCCCAAATCAACTAGGGTATTTGGAAAGGAACAGCCCTGAATCTGCACTGTTACTATGGGGTTCCCCAGATCTGCATATTTAACTGGTGTTTCTCTTCCCAAAATTAGATCAGATAAGGCTCCCACTACATGAATTGTTGATGATGAATTTATTATTTTTTGGACGAGCTTCCTCCCACATAGCTCCTTGATTGTCTTTGTGTAGATCGGTATGTCTTGCAGGGCTTGCAAGAGTGGAATTTTGATGTATAAATTCATGAGTTCCCCTACAATGTCGAAGTCAGGATAGACGGTGGGTTTCGCTATCATCAATATTTCAGGGAATGGAGGGGAGGGAATTTCATCCTTATCAGAATCTTGTGATTCGACTGTGTTCCTCCTTTGCCTGATTTCTTCTATTATTACCACAGTCGGAGTTGTTATTGTTGGTTGTTTTTCATTCCCTTGTTCTTGGGGAACGTCATTTTGTTCGAGAGAGATGATGTGCCCCTATCTTAACTGAATTCATTGCACCCTACTGAATTGATTTCCCCTTCTCCACTTTCCATGATCTGGACGAGCTGAGCTGGCCTGTTATTGGGATTCAGGTGGGGTTGGGCAGGTAATTGAGGGCGTAATTGTGATTGGAGCAATGGGAATGGAGTCTGTAATGGAGGTTGGGTTTGAGAGGTCATCCCCATAGGTTGGTTATTCATCCCCATGGGGTGTTTCCAGTTCTGGTTCCAATTTGGGTTTTGGGCAATCGAGTTGGGCCATTGTGGAGGGTAGGTATTATTCAAATTTTGCCAGGAGGGGGTGGTGTATTGTGAATTTGGAAAATTGGAACTTGTAGTTGGTTGATTTTTCCAGTTGGGGTTTGTGGCAGACTGATTTTTCCAAGTGAGGATTGCAGGTGGGTATTGTTGGGGCTGCCTGTTCTGGTTAGTAAATGGTTGGCCCTGCCATGTGTTGCCAACATTCTACTATCGATTATACTATCCAGGATTCTGCTATTGATTGTACTGTCCAAGAAAGAAAGAGGAAGAGTCCTGAAATGTATTTTGAGGCTGGGACTACCACTGATGGCGCTGAGCCATCAGATATAATGGTTTTGTTTCTTCTTCTGGCTCTTTGAATATAGCTTTTAATCCAGGAAGTGATGGGCAATATTCTGTGTCATGATCCTTGGCACAAATAGCATAAACTTGAACTATATCCAAGGTACATTCTCTTGGACCATGTTTCTTTCTACACCTGTGGAAAAATATAGCCAAGGTCTGTTCTGCCTCTACCTTTTTCTGTTTGGCCTGCAATACATCCAATTGTGTAGTCAGAGTGCTCAAAATATCTGTTTTAAAGTTTTCTAGGAGATTACCGACTTCAGCTCACGTGACATCCCCACTAGAGATATTTTTATTTCTTGTGAGGGACGTCTGCATTCCTGACCTGGTCCATGTACTTCCTCGTGAGCACCTGATACACAATAAAACAATATCTTCATAAGTCTCCTGATAAATGTCACCTTTCCCCATTAAATTCAATGTTTCTACCCATTCATCTTTCATACCCCTGATCAAAGTTGCTTTGAGTACTGGACCTGGTAATGTGCCATAGGGTGATCTTTGCAAATTATAATGAAATCTTTCAACATATTCTTCTAATGATTCATTTTCTTTCGCAGTCATTTGAAAGATTTCGTCTTTTAGGTCTCTGGTTCTACAATAATCTTGATATTTTAACAAGAAGGTTTGTTTCATCTGGTCCCATGAATTGATGGTTCCACCTCCCAATCCCATGAACCAACGTAGGGCTGCTCCCTTCAAGGTAGAGGGAAATAGTTTTAATTTTTGGGGTTCAGAGGTGTAGTCATACCCTCTACATAAGACATCAAATTCAAATAGGAATGCATCCGGGTCTTCTGAAATCAATCCATGGAAGGTTGGTAGGTTTTGTAAGGGGATTGCTTTCATGGGGGCATTGGAAATTGGATCAACTATTGGATACTCCAGCGTGGAGGTCTGGGGTTGTTATTGATTTGCTTGTGCCATTTGTTCAAAAATGTGCCAAAAATTTTTAGGAGGTTCTTGATCTGGGTATTCTATTTGAAATTGTTGATTATTTGGTTTTCCAAGGAATTTAACTGCACTCCCTTTATCTGGGATTTTGGATATTCCTCCTTCTCTCATGGGAGACTCGGGATTATATGGTGGTGGTGGTGGGTATGCCTTGGAAACCTCACTAGTTTCTCCTATTCCCTCCTCCAGATTATTAGAGCTTCCCTCTTCTAAGGGGTTGAGCGGTGGAAGATCTGTATTTTGAAAAATCTACTATGTCCCTTTAGATTTTCTATGAATTTTAGCGTGGGACGTATTTGGTGAAACTAATGCCTAAGGGATTAGGGTGGGTCCTTTCATAGGTCCAACCGAAGCTTGAGATTCACCTTTTTTTATGATTTCATCTATAAAAGTGATTCTTCCAGGGATTGTCGAACCCTGGCTTTTGGTAGTTTTTGGTGGGGGTTTTGGTTTTTCAAGATCCTTCTTTCTATTCATAAACACTTCACACAACAAAAAAGAAAATTTCAATGAAAGAAACACCTATGAGACCTTTTAAGTGTCAACTGGAGGTAAGCGTTGGCATAAGTGTTTTACTTATTGCCTGCGTAGGTTCTTACCTTTCATCTTCAATACCTTGTCCTCCAGAGACACAACCTATGCTACCTTTGATATTCTCCCCAACAATGGCGCCAAAATGTTGGGCACTAAAGATGTCCTAAAAACAACCTTAGTTTAACATTAATTTATCAACCCAGGGATTCGTCTTTTATCTCAAGAATATTGGCAAAGTTTATGCAGGTAGCCTAAAATTGTGTAGCTAAATCAGATCTGAGTTCATGAACAATCAAGCTCCTCAAACGTTCACCAAAGATTCTAAGGACTAAATGAAATTGAAATCTGATTACTAATATGTTGTAAAATGAAATGAACTAATTAATCTAATTGAATTCACTTAACTATGAAGCAGTAATTGGATCTAACAAAGGACTTGCAGATTTAATCTATTAATCATGAATTCTAATTATTGGAAAGCACATAGCAAATTATTCTATCTGTGGAAAGAAATAACAATTGTATTCTAATCGAAAGGAACAGATAATGTAACTTTAACGGAAAGGAACAACTATCATAACTTTAACTGAAAGGAACAGCTAATGTAACTATAACTAAAAGGAACAACAATTGTAAATCTAAAGCAAAGGAACAGCACAGCTGAAAATGTGAGGAACTGTCAAGCAACAATCTTCAGAAATGGAAATCATAACAACAATCATGAATACTTAAGGAAATGTCTGTCTTCTGCAAACAATCATCAATTCATTGATACGCTCATATGATTAAAAGAAATTTGAATCACGAAATAGAAATCAAAACTCTTGAACTAATACAATTACAAAATGAGACAGTAGCTTCTTCAGACTGGGCCCTCGGTATTCAGAAGTACTGCTACGAGAAACTCAAAACGCAAGGATGATAAAAACACTCCAAACTTTCATTTATTCCATAACTGGTTAAACATTTACAACAACTTCTCACACAGGGCAATTTTGAATCTGAATACTTAATATGCGGTTGTTTTCTTATGTTTTTCTGTATCTATTATCCTATTATATATTACAATAATTTGGTAAATCAAGCTATCCTGAGGATCGAAAGGATTGCTTTACTATTATAAAATTACAATATAGCAAATGTATTATCTTCAAACTTCTTTGCACCTAAAAAGTCTTCAATCTTCAATAGCTTGCGCATAGCCAAAATCTCTTTAGTTATCTTCGACAGTTATTTGTCCAATTCTGTAACAAAATCAAACCATTCAATTGTAATTCAGAATCTATTTAATAAAACTTAAATAACAACTCTAAAAGTCATATTAATCATGTTCTTTCCTATTTATTCCTAATTAATTGAAAAGTCAATTAGAATGATATCATAAACTGTGGACAAAAAGGAAGATATTTATACCTTTTTCGTAACCCAACACTGGGCACCATACCTATCAAACTTGTTTCAAGTGGACTGCAAAGATGTGCAGGATGCAGGTACAGAATTTCATTACTCATGGATGATCACCCTCATAGCCTTCATGGGATGGTGAGAACCAGAATACGTACTCTTTTGTACCAGACCACAGCCAGTGGGAGCAAGATATCGTTATTGAGATACAGGCCACAGGCCAAGCATAAGAGGGAGAATGGAATTGTATTCAAAGAATACATATAGGACATACAGGAAGCTATCAGGCAATCATGGAGAATAACACCAGAGGCTATCGCGTGATATGGGGACATCGCCAACTTATGGGATACACGACAAGCCATGTGGATACAACCAAGGAAGGATCTGGATAAACAGTGGCTATGGATGTGCTACTGCATCACCGAGGGTGATATCGATATGATCATTAGCGAATGTCCTGATGAATGGAGGATCCCAACCATTCCCTGAGAATTACCGGAACAAACACCAGAAGGAGAGGCTACACAGGCGGAAACACAACCTCCGCAAATCCTAGTGCCCAAGAAACCAAGGATGGGCCAAAGAAATTCGACTCAGGGAGACCAAGGGTCAAAGTAGCCAGGGACATAGAAGGAAAAGAAAGAGACCACACAGTCGACCAACGAACATCAGAAGCAGGATGAGGGAGCACAGGAGACCGCCCCAAATCCCATCACACAGGAATCAGGGGGAACTAAGAGACCAGTTGTGTAGGAAGCAAGCGCGTGCAAGAAATCGAAGGCACAACGAGCATCACTATACTATATGATCACGGAGGATGATGGAGATATGATCGCTAGAATGGTATAGGATTACCTAGCAGAAGATTTTGATCATGCAGCACATCACAGGGATAATCTGCAGAAAGAGTTGGCATAAATGGGATATCTCCTCAAGAAACTCAGGGAAGCCCAGAGAGAAAGTAGCAGGAAAGGCATAGAGCCATCGACGACACAGACCAAATAAAGAGTGGAGGTGGAAGAATGAGACCCATTCCTTCCGATGCCCCACGCACATGCAACGGTATACATAAAACCTAGAATGTTGTGGATGGATGAAATTGTGGGACAGACACCATTGAAGGACTTGGACCACATCCAATTGGTCTTGACGTGGATACCATCAAGGGAACTACACAAACTATAGGTTAGCATCGACCATGAGATGCAGTCTCGAGCACACAAAAACTTAGTAGAGCTACAACAAGAAACAAAGAAGCGGGAAGCGCTGGAAATAGTTTGTGAGAAGGCCAAATTCGAAACTCAGGAGGAGAATGAACGCAGAAACGAATTAGAACATAGAGTCGAAGAAATTTTTGGGAAACTTCCAAGCACTGCGCAAGGAAATGAACTCCCTACCGCATAAAATATCAACCAAATTGCGCAGGCAATTGATCAGTATTAGAAGGAGATCGAGACTCTTTAGTAACAACTCAGACCAACAACTCCACCAAAAGTGAAGAAGAAAATGAAGCAAGAAGCCACAACACAACTACAGGATATAGAGAAACATGTTAGCATGGCAGCTGACTTGTTTGATAAAGCAGCGCAACTTTGGACGAGGATGGAGGAGGATCCACAGGTCCAACACTGGGACAAGGAAGAGGAGAGTATCAATGCAACAATCCAAGAACTCAAGCAGCAACAGAATACCATACCAATTCCATAACAAGTCAAGGGAATGCAAGAGTTTAAGAATATGCAAGAAGAACTTATCACTACGCAAACACAGAAACAAGAGCGTCAGGCTCAAATAGAACCATTGTAGGAACGGGTAGCAGAAGTACTCGCACAGGTAGAAAGAACTAGAACACAGATAGCACAGACCCAACTAGAATGTGTAGGATTGATGAGCGACAAAGTGGTAGTTCAGATAGTGGACACCATTAAGGAGAATACCGCACAGGCACTGACAAAATCAGCAGAGCTGCAGGAAAAGTTTTAGACGATCACCAAGGAGATTAAGGAAGCTCAGAAAGATTAGGTGACTCAGGGTGAGTCACATGTCAGTGTTGGGGTCCTGTTGGCACTAGGACGAAGTGGAAAGAAGGACTATCGTGGGAAAGAAAGCGTGCAGAAACTGAAGTAATAGCTGGCAAAAGAACAACACGCGCGCATGCAAGAAAGCGTGCACAAGGAAAGCGACAACTGGAGGAATAAGAAAACGTGCATGGGAGGAAGACCTGACGTGGGAAGGGTTAGGGTTTTGGTAATATTTTGGAAAGAGACTGAAGATCCCAAAATGTATAAATATAGATACGAAGGTATCATATAGAGGTTGGTTGATTGAGTTTTTATATAGTAAGTTGTTGTTATTCGTTATTATCTTGGAGGATTGAAGCTACGCATGAGTGAATGCACTATGTAATGTTATTGACTGTGTGAACCAAGTTTGTAAGTTGTTGAGCTATAGGAGAGGAGGAAAGGTATATCTAAGGATTAGATCACAGGTTGTAGAGCCTGGTGTGATCTAGTTCACCTCATATAGATCTTACCCTTAAGAGGGGAATTGTAAGCATGCAGCGCCGGAAATGCAGAACTACCATAATAAAAGAGTCGAGAGCCAAATATTTGTGGACGTAGCCCAGAAGGGGTTGAACCATAGTGACATATGTGTAATGTAATGAATTCATGCATATCTTTACTTTCTTTCAGCAGTTAATTGTTATAATTGATGAATGGGTTAATACATTTTTATGGAATATGTTTATGTTGTTTGGGAAATAAACTGTGAAATATACGTATGCAACCATGAGGAATAAGTAGATTACACTTACAACTCATGGTACATGGATTTGATTCATAAATACCTATCTCATACTCAATCATAGGCTGTAAACACCTGATTCTTACAGTCACCCATTTAAAGCTATCTCGGGTGAGACTGTGCAGTAATTTATGTGTACTGTGTTGCCTTCTGGTTTACCAGGAGGGCCGATAGTTTTAGAGGCTTTGGTGGAAACTTGAATGACATGAACCCTAGCTCAATAACTCAGAAAGACCAATAGAGAAGACTGACAAGTTCAATCCAGCACCCTCCTTGAGTCTTGAAAACCCTCCCATACCGTCAGGGCATGTGTCTAGTCTAACCATGTCGAATTTTGACGCATATATGCACGATTTGAATAAATTTCAACATTGGCCCCATTCACTTCTCACTGTACGAGGTCGATGCAAGATGACATTTGTGATGGGTGAATTTGAAGTGCCATGACATTTTAAGAGAGTTCCGACAAATATTCTATAGATGGAAATGACGAATGATGGAAATGAGACATCCATTATATTGAACGTTGATGCAAACATGGACGATCTCAAATATTATGGGGGGACATCAAACATATTTAAGTCTTGAAACCCTCCCATGTTGTCAAGGCATGTTTCTAATCTAACCATGTCGAATTTCGATGCATACGGACACAAATTGAAAAAATTTTAAAGTTGGCCCCACTCACTACTCACTATGCGGGTTCGGTGGAAGAAATTTATGATGGGTGTATTGGAAGTTCCATGTCAAATTTCAAGATAGTTCCAACAACGATTCTATAGAAGGGAATGACGAATGATAACAATGAGATGTTCATAATGAACATTGATGAAAATGTGGATGATCTCAAAGATAATGTGGGGACATCCATATACATCCTTGAGTCTTGAAACCCTCCCATATCATCAAGGCATGTGTATAGTCTAACCATGTCACATTTCGACGCATGCAGGCACATATTGAATAAATTTAAACATTGGCCCCATTCATTGCTCACTATGCGGGGTCGGTGCTTGACATTTGTGTTGGGTGAATTGGAAGTTCGATGGAATTTCAAGAGAGTTCCAACAAAGATTCTACAGATGGAAACAACAAATGATGACAATGAGACGTCCATTATGAACATTGATGAAAACATGGATGATCTCAAATATTATGTGGGGACATTAGACATCCTTAAGCCTTGAAACCCTCCCATACTGTCAAGGCATGTGTCTAATCTAACATGTCGAATTTCAACGCATACGAGCACATATTGAAGAAAATTCAACACTGTCCCCACTCATTGCTCACTGTGCGGGTTCGATGGAAGAAATTTGTGATGGGTGTATCGGAAGTTCCATGTCAAATTTCAAGATAGTTCTGACAACAATTCTATAGAAGGGAATGATGAATGATGACAATGAGACGTGCATGATGAATGTTAATGCAAATGTGGATGATCTCAAAGATTATGCTAGGACATCAATATACATCCTTGAGTCTTGAAACCCTCCCATACTGTCAAGGCATGTGTCTAGTCTAACCATGTCAAATTTCGACGCATATAGGCACATATTGAAGAAATTTCAGCGTTGGCTCCATTCATTGCTCACTATGCAGGGTTAGTGCATGAAATTTGTGGTGGGTGAATTGGAAGTTCCATGACATTTCAAGAGAGTTCCAACAAAGATTCTACATATGGAAACAACGAATTATGACAATGAGACGTCCATTATGAACGTTGATGCAAACATGGATGATATCAAAGATTATGTCGGGACATCATACATCCTTGAGTCTTGAAACCCTCCCATACTATCAAGGCATGTATCTAGTCTAACCATGTCAAATTTTGATGCATACAGGAACATATTGAACAAATTTCAAAGTTGGCCCCATTCACTGATCACTATGTGGGGTCGGTGCATGACATTTGTGGTGGATGAATTATAATTTCAATGACATTTCAATAGAGTTCCAACAAATATTCTACATATGGAAATGATGAATGATGACAATGAGACATCCATTATGAACGTTGATGAAAACATGGATGATCTCAAAGATTATGTGGGGACATCAGACATCCTTGAGTCTTGAAACCCTCCCATACTATCAAGGCATGTGTTTAGTCTAACCATGTCGAATTTCGATGCATACATGCACAGTTTGAAGAAATTTCAACGTTGGCCCCATTCACTGCTCACTGTGCAAGATCGATGCAAGATAACATTGGTGATGGGTGTATTGGAAGTGCCATGACATTTCAAGAGAGTTATGACAAAGATTCTATAGATGTCAATAACGAATGATGACAATGATACATCCATTATATTGAACATTGATGCAAACATGGAAGATATCAAATATTATGTGGGGACATCAAACATCCTTAAGTCTTGAAACCCTCACATACTATCAAGGAAACTATCTAGTCTAACCATGTCAAATTTCAATGCATGCGGGAACAGATTGAAAAAATTTCAACGTTGGCCCCATTCACTACTCACTGTGTAGGTTCAGTGGAAGAAATTTGTGATGGGTGTATTGGAAGTTCAATGTCAAATTTCAAGATAGTTCTGACAACGATTCTATAGAAGGGAATGACGAATGATGACAATGAGATGTGCATGATGAACATTTATGTGAATGTGGACAATCTCAAATATTATGTGGGGAAATCATACATCCTTGAGTCTTGAAACTCTCCCATACCATCAAGGCATGTGTCTAGTCTAACCATGTCAAATTTTGACGCATACAGGTACATATTGAAGAAATTTCAACATTGGCCCCATTCACTGCTCATTATGCGGGGTCGGTGCATGACATTTTTGGTGGGTGAATTGGAAGTTCCATGACATTTCAAGAGAGTTCCAACAAAGATTCTGCAGATGGCAATGACAAATGATGGCAATGAGACGTTCATTATGAACGTTGATGAAAACATGGACGGTCTCAAATATTATGTGGGGACATCAGACATCCTTGAGTCTTGAAACCCTCTCATACCATCAAAGCATGTGTCTAGTCTAACCATGTCAAATTTCGATGCATACAGGCACAAACTGAAGAAATTTCAATGTTGGCCCCATTCACTTCTCATTGTGAGGGGTCGGTGGAAGACAATATTTGTGATGGGTGTATTGGAAGTTCCATGGAATTTCAAGAGATCAATTCTGACAAAGATTCTACATATGGAACTAATGGATGATGAAAATGAGACATGGACGATATCAATGATTATGTGTAGGGTTGATGGATGTCATTAATCCCTTGACAATATATAATCCCTAATCAATTAACCATTAAACTACCTAACCCCTAAGCCCCAAATCCATTAGCCATTGACCCTTAATCCCTTAAACTATAACCTATGATCCCTTAACCCTTAATCCCTTAACTGATAACCCCTAATCCATTAACCCTTAATCCCTATTCCTCAAATCCCTAAATAACCTAATCCCCAAAGCCCCTATCCACTTAACCCCCCAAAATTGAATAAAATTACTATTTAGGCACATTGGGAGTTAAATTGGAAGCCAAAATAGAAGCTAAAAAGGAAGCTAAATTGGGAGCTAAACTGGAAGCTAAACTGGGAGCCAATAGAGCCTAGTTTAGCGCCCACTTTTGTTTCTCAGTGAAAATAGCTCCATAAATAACGCCCTCCCAATAAATAGCGTTGACTTTAGCAAAAAAGTGGATAAAAATACATTAAAATAGCCAATGGAAGCAAAAAAGGGAGCTAAAAAGGGAGCTAATCACAGGGATTTGTTGTAGTGTTTCTCATTTTTCAACTAATATCTATGTATGTTTTTTAATCTAGATATAGGGGGGGGGAATTACAGAAAATGTTTTCACTATAATCAAGATACAAATAACACAAATGAATCTTACCACGGGTACATAAAAAAATACTTAAATAAGAAAAACAATGCATGTCATAGACATGTTCACTCATTAATTCATGTGATTTTAAGAAATATTGAATTATATTACATTCATATGCAACGTTTAAAATGATTTGGTGTCATATGGCCTAGAAAATCCCTGGAACAATTCAATGCATCAAAGTGTAGAGAAAACCAGATCCCTTTTGAAGATTTTTTTATTGACCAAATAAGTAACAATGCATATCGAATTCGTAGCCAAAATATGGATACTCGTGATACTTGGTATAGTGTCATATATAAAGAGTTAGATTTACACTTTTGTGATTGCACTTGGGCATTAAACATAAACGTTTGTAAGCATGTACTAAAAGTTGGTATTCTACCAAACAACAATGTTTTAGGTGATAATGTAATATCAAACGTCTCTACTTCTAGTACAAAAGGGTCTAGATTTTTGGTTGATTTAAATGAAATAATTGTATTCAGTTCAGAAATCAAAACATAGCTTCTTCCACCCTTCAATTCTCCTCCTAATAACAATTGTCATTATGAAACTAACATTAATTATGTGGACAATTCTTCATATAATGTCGATTTGACAATTGTAAGACCAAACAGTGCCCCCTTGAGGCAGATGAAATGAAATATGTTATTTCATTGACTCATCAAGAGTTGAGGGATATGTTATCCATACTACCTACAAGTTTGGAGTAAGCATATGCATTTAAGAATTTGGTTAGCAATTCACATCAACAGTATAATCAAATGTTTTTCAATATAGCTACATCCAAGATCACTAAGAAGAGACCAAGAATAGACAACGATTTCAAAGGAAAGTTCGTGCAAAGAAGAAAAGCATGGTTGAGAAATTAAAGTTATCTTCTTGAAAATAAATAAATGTGGAGCATACACATGACTAAAGCCAAAATTTCTCCATAAAATACTAAAGTGATACTTCGACATAATCACTTTTCTTAAATTTGTATTGTCCATCTTGTTATCACATAGAATTGTAGGGTTAAAGAATCATGACACAGAAGATCTTATTGTTTTCAGAGCTTGTATTTTAAACAAATTCTCAGGGTTTGTTTCATAGCATCAAATAACAACCTCCTCGAAGTGTGCAAGCTATATTTGAGTTGGCGCTGCGAACTGGTGTTGTGAACTAGTTAAGGAAGAGGGTTGGAGGTTAGGAAACTTGCAGGCATCTAAGTGAAAATCTAAAATTACCAGCATCAACCTCATAGCCATCAGGTACTCCATGCGATTTTTTGTCTTGTTTGGAGGTCAGGAAGGGTTTGGATACTTATTTTTCCTTTGGCACTTTGAACTAGCTCAAGCGTTGTGAATTGAGACAGGTGCTACAAAATGCGCTACAAAATTTCCTGTAGCAGCGACTTTTACATATTTGATCATAAATCCAAAACGGTGATGCGGGTTTCTTTGAATTTTTTTGTGGAGGAATATGATATCCTTGTTGACTTGCTGACCAAATTTCAGCCTGGCCCAGTTTGGCATTTGAGAGAACAAATTAAAACACCAGTGCATTGCAGAATGTGATGCAAACTCTCTATTTTTCATAACTGATTGGATATTCACCTTGTTGGGAGGTTTCCACCTGTGAAGGAAGGTTTGAATGGTATCCTAGGAGTTTCTTGGACATGAGGGACATGTGTTCCATCTCCGGATAAATCAGGATGACCTGTTTCAAAAGGCATTTATCATCATAGACAAAATCCCAAAAAAATAGGAATTTGTTAGGCTTTTGTTGGAATCTTTTGTAACAAGACTCCTAAATGGAGGAGGATCCTATGTAAATCCTTGGTTTCGACCTCCTTAGGGTAGATATATATTATTCACTATAAATGAAAATCTTTTTGATGAGCAAAGGGTGGGATTCATGGAGAGTTGGAGGAACAATTTTAGTTGCTCATTTGTAAGCCTGAGGGCTTGTTTGTAATGACATTTTTTGCCATTAAAGATTCATGAGAGTTGTTATCAGATTGTCTTCTTTGTTTTCCCACTTCTTTGTTATCTTCTTTCTTGAACATATTGCAGGTTTTGAGGATCATATTTTTCATTGATTGATAGATTCATGAGCAACAGAGGATCTGTTGTAGCTTGCCCATTAAATCATTGTTCATTTTTTAAGCAAATCCTTATCTATTGCAGAAAGGATCTATGTTAAGAACCTGAATAGATCTACAAATATAATAACCACAAATATTGAATACACAATAGATCCACAGAGCAAGATAGAAGAAACAACACAATATTATTACCAAACCCTTGAGGTAGGGCAACACCATACAATGGATCCTATTATGGAAGGGATCATCTCCTGTTCACTTGCCTCTTCGAGGGGGCATCCTCCTATTGAGCTACCGCTCTACAATACAATACTTCTCTTCATGTCTCATTACATTGCTTGAACCCCTTTATATAGTGCTACCATCACCTAAGAACATTCTAGAGGAGGAATCTTCTAGAAGTAGAACCTTCTAAGAAGTCCTCTTACATTTATTATATCTAAC
>ML782752.1:257861-269437 GCA_009831015.1 Picea engelmannii | reverse complement strand
TCTTACATTTATTATATCTAACTACCATAGTGGGCCTTATTTAATAATATAGTGGACCTAGTCCACCTTACATTGAATGACCTCCACTATTATCACTATGGGCCCTTTGGGCCCCCCCACTACCTCTCTAGCTACCTTACAATCTATGTATAATGGATGTTCTTCCTTTTGTTATATTCACCATACTTCTACTCATCATTATATATCTCTTTGTATGATATACAATTTTATTTCCTTTGATCTATAGGATGTTATGATTCCATGCCCAATGGAATGCCTACGCAGAAATTTTGTTGCCCTCTCCCTTTCTTTCCTAGTCTTGTTGATCCACCTACTCAAACCATTTAATTAATTTATATTTTTATGGGTAATAGGATTTCACTTACACCAGTCTAAGTGTGACTCTCAATGCTAACACATCCAACTCTCACATTAAACCTTCTGCATAATAGATTTTCTTAAAATATTAAAAGTTATAAATAAAAATTTATTGTCCATCCAACTATCACATTAACAGTGATGGAAATCGTTTCATTTGTTCATGAACCTCGTTAAACTTTACCAGGAATTCATCTCTTTATTGTGGACACCAACGAACTATGCAACCCTCATGCTATAAGAGTTTTTCATCAGGGAAAACAGGCACAGGAAACTCACCAATACTTCCCCACGTTTTGTGGATGGTAAGGATGTTAAATTGTAACCACAGGGACACAAGGCTTGAACTCGTGACCTCCCACCCTACCGAAGGAGTGTGCGCACATCTCACCAATTGTGTTATCCCATGGGGCTATGCTATAAGAGTTTACAGGCATGTTGTGATGTTGAGTGGAAAAGCAAGATTTTTATATTTCTTTGGCATAATACTTTAAAAATATTAATTTTTTTTTGCTTAAGCCATTTCTCAAGAAATTCCTTTGGTAGAATAACTTTTCTTAATAATCATTCAGCATAATAACTTTTCTTTTTAATATTAAAAATTACACATTTTTGTATTAAAACCATTACCGAAAAGTTCCTAGGCATAATAATTTTTTTAATATTCCTTTGGTATAATAACTATAATTTCCTTCAAAATTCCTTAGGCATAATAAATTGAATTAGCTTTGTGAATATATAATTTTAATTTATAGAAATTGTGAATAACTATGTGAAATTTGAGTTTTTCTAACAATGGTATGTTATTTTTCAACCAAAATATAAGGTACATTTCTCTGTTAGTGGAGGTGTTGAGTACCTTAAAGATGGAATTTCCTTAAAAACAATTGTGTGATTGTATATATCCCATGTACCTTAACGATGGAATTTCCTTAAATTTTTTATGTGATTGTATATAACCCATGTATTTTTTCAAAATTTATAGTATTAATTTTATATTTTTTTTATAAATTATGAAAGTCAACATATCCTTGAAATTACAAGGCCTTTCGTTAGTGCAGGCTACCAGGGTCTTAACATTATCAAACATTTTTTTTAGATTGTAGATATCGATCTCTTCTAGTTTGGCATACAACTTATTTTAAAAGTGGTTAAGCTGATAAAAAGTTATACCATAAATGAAAGAGGTATGTATTTTAGGATTATGATATATGTCAAGACAAAAATAGATTAAAAATAGTTAAAAATATTATTATATATATATATATATATATATATATATATATTTGGAATCCACGTAGCTGACTTTATCTATGTCTATAGTTTCATTGAAAATGGATTTGTGTATCCTATAGAAAAATAACATCAAAAACATAGATATATAGAGGTATTCATAAAAATGGAGGTTTTTGTGTATTTAGAAACCACACCACTAGGTTTATCATCCTAAACCTAAATCTAAGGAAACCAACTTAGCATACACATATGCTAGAGTTGTCATTCTCACCCCCCAAAAAATGAATTAGAAATAATGTTCATGTGCTCCTAAGAACACACACACGCTCTAGGAATGCGCATGTGCTCTAGGAATGTTTTTGCACTCTTATTATTTTTTTTTCCTATTTGTTTCCTTGTCCCTTTTTATCCCCCCCCCCACTTCTCCCCTACCCATATACCCTTCACCTTATCTCCTCTCATAATTCCTTCATCCCCTCCACCCCCTCCCTCTCTCCCTCCCTCTATACCCCCCCCTCTCTCTCTCCTACATATACCCATCTCTCCCCCTCCCTCTCTCTCCCCCAGTCTCCCTCCCTTTATCTCTTTATCTCTCTCTACCTCCCTTCCCTCTCCCCCCCTTCCTCTCACTCACTCTCTCTACCCAACCTCTCTGTCTACACCTCTCTCTTTGTCTACCCTTCTCACCCTTTCCACTCTCTCTCCCCTGCATATACCCCTCTCTCCCACCACTCTCTCCCCACCTCTTTGTCTACACCTCTCTCTTTGTCTACCCTTCTCACCCTTTCCACTCTCTCTCCCTTGCATCTACCCCTCTCTCCCTCCCTCCATATATACCCTCCCCCCCTCTCTCTCCCCTACATATACCCCTCTCTCCCAGACATCTCTCTCTCTCTCTCTCTCTCTCTCTCTCTCTCTCTCTCTCTTCATTGTCAATATTAGTATCACTCTCTCTATGCCCCTCTTTCTTCCTCCCTCCCCCCCCCCTCTCTCTCGACCTCTCTTTTTCTCTTTCTCTCTCTATCCCTCCATCCCCTTCTCTCCCTCTCTCTCCCACCACCTTCTCTCTCTCTCCTACATCTACCCTATATTGTTAGATTTTCAATGAGTTATGGCTCATGTATCTTCCTTAAATTTTTTGTTTAACTATAACTTGAACCATAGCTACTGCAGAAAACCAAGATCACAAGAAGAATAACCATGCACAAGAACACAAAAAGTATTCTATGAAACCCTTCTCAATAAGGGAAGAAAACCTAGCGAATCCTTTGCTATATTCCTCAAGAGAAAGACCTCCCACACCATCACCAAACCTAGCACACAAGAGGGTGCTACAATTCTCATAATTCCAGACCACAACTTCTGAAATCATGAGATGACACAATGATAAGTGTGTTTCCTCAATGGATATTCACCATTATTTATATAAGACTTGTCACATCAAATGATGTGTCTTTTGGCACAATAGGGTCGACCTCAATAACTCAAAATATAATTAATAATTATAATATTAATTATCTTTTACATTAAGGTGGGACCGACCTGTACCCTTTACATTACAATTAGGGTTACAGGTAAGTCTGACTCTTGAACAATATAGCAAGGGATCTCATACACCCACTAGTGCTCATCCACTAGGGGCACATCCATAGGGATGTCCATATCTCTGGCTCACTGCATTACACAGAAGAACCACTTCTTCACTAGTGCTCAACCACTAGGATCGCGTTCACCTGTGCTCGTCCACAGGCACTTCCACTCAACAGATATTCTTTCCCACTGCATTACATAGGACAATCATCTGGATTTTCTCATCAACTCTCTGCTTAGAGGAGGCTAATACATCATCTTCATTTTTGTCTCATGACGATGCACCCAACACTTTGGGATTTCACACATTCACCTTGTGCTCAGCCACAAGCACGTCCAACTCTGCAGATCTCCTTTCTCACTGCGTTACATAGGAGAATCATTTGGATTTCTTCTCAACTCTATGTAAGGAGGAGGCCATCTCTATGTTCCAACTATGTCTCAGATAGGAACCACACACCCATCTCAGGGGCTCTCTCTCAGGTTTGTGTCCTGGAGAATGTCTCACGCAACTGTAATCATCAACATTCCCTCTCATCTAGGGAGGCATTCCTCATCAGGCCAAGTCTCACATGGAAGTACTTCAAACTTTGTTTTGGTTGTAGTCATCAACACTCCCTCTCAACTAGGGAGGTATCCTTCACCAAGCTAATTTGCCGAATATGTCTGCAATCTTCTCATGTGTAGGAAGATATTGCATGTGTACTATTTTCCTCTACATAATGATATTTTATCTCAATCTGTTTTGATATATCATGAAACACTGGGTTCTCAAAGAGCTTTACACACAGCTATGGTTATCATCATCGGATCCATCTCATGATCAAGTAAATTTGTTAGAATCTTGTGAAGCCATATTGCTTCGCACACTCGATGCTACATACTCTGCTTCTGTGGTAATCAAGGCCACATAGTTTTGTTTTCTTCTTCATCAGGAAACCATGGCAAACTTCATGGTAAGACATCAACCAGATGTGCTCTTTCGGTTCACTTTACTCTTTGCTCAATCTATATAGGTATATCCCTGCAAACTCAAATTCACACTTGAGGCATATCTCAAGACATATCCAACTGTACCTTGTATATATCTCAATACATGCTTTACTTCTATCCAGTGAGTCTATCTTGGCTAACTCATGGATTGACTAAGCACATTCATTGCATAACATGAATCAGGTTTGGTGTTAGCCACATACATCAATGATCCAATCAATTGTGGATCAATCTTGTCTGAATCATCATCATTCATTCTTTCGTCAAATCCATCACCATCGGTGTAGACATGGATTTGTATTCTATCATACTGAACTTCTTTAATATCTCCACTATATATTTTCCTTGACTTAGGAAAATATCATCAATCATATGTTATACTTCTTGTCCCAAGAATTAGTGCATCATACTTAGATCCTTCATCTCAAAATTAGAAGTTAAAGGCTTGTCTATATCCAACAATGCGGATTCATGAATAAGTCATCAAAATCAAGCTTTCGTCATCAATAATGTAATAGTAGGTTTGGATCAACAATACTCTTGCTAAAACCCCAAACTCATCAAGAATCCATCTATCTGATGTGGTTTCCAACTCATGGATGGTAGTACAGATGGGAGTGTATCGGGCTACTAGATCAATATATATCATCATAGTTCACTCCCTCTGTTTGTGAGTACCCTCTAACTAAAAGTCTCGTTTTGTATTTCTCGAAACTTCCATCAGTTGCATGTATTTCTGCCTCTTGCAGAGTTTGTCAATCCCAGATAGGCCTTTTATGGCTTATTTCAAAGTCTCTGATAATGTCAATTGGATCAACTAGATCAATTGTTATCTCCCTTTGGACTGCTGAAGAGGAAGAAGAAAATGTCTCTCTTTCTCATTTAGTTTGACTCCTTTTGAGTCAAGTGACTCCCTCTGAAGTCTAAAGGATAAGCATCTTCCTTTGTTGTTAACCTGCCTGGAACAAGAAGGCAAACGAAAGGAAATGAGACAAGAATATCTCCTAGTGGAGATTCATGAGTACATCTCAAAACATTTTAAGGATTGTTGGCACAGATACAACACCTACTTGTAATGTAGCAACCTAAGAAATGTAGGTTATTAGTCATGATAAAAACAATCAAACCTGGAGTCTTCACTCCTAGTGTGTTCTTATTCTAAATGCACTGAGACTTCTCTAGGTCCATGATTTTCACCAGGGGTTCCTTCCTTCTGCAAATACCCTTATGACAATGATGAAAATAATATATATACAAGTGCATACCTGAGAGTGTACACCAATGGAGGTTTTGTTTGTTTGTCTCGTATCCACCTATACTCTGGTCTAGTAGCAACTTTTTGCATGCTCAATACAGACCTCAAACTTGGTTCCTTTATACATTAGAGACTCTTTCTGATTTGGGCCTGGAACTCTACTCAACATCCTGGCTTCTATCAACAACAATATTGTTGTAATGATATTTGTCAAGTAACTCATACATAGCCCTTGCTATTGGAAATTGCATTTTAGGGTGCACAACTGTTGCATCCTTTTGTTACTGACAACACTGCCACATATTTTGTTGACACTATACCAACAGATTCATTTCTCTATTCTCTTTTCCTTGGAGGAAAGGACTCTTCATATTATATTGACCAAATGTGTAAATGTTCAGTTTCTCCAGGATTTGTAAGTGTATCTTGTATATATATCTTATTTGAATATACTTGCACTTTATTTTTCATGACGATGGCCAACAGTAACTAGAAATTTCCATCATATGCAGTAATAGATCTTGCAGTTGCAATCTTATTTCCACCATTAGCTAAAGAAACTGCCTTTATTGGATTTTCACCAACTTTAAATAGGCCTGTGCAGTGTCATGAAAACTATGCCATCTAACAATATGTGATAAATGATTCCTGGTCCTGGGAATCACTTTATTTTCCAAATATTTAGAACACCATCAGAATGGAACGTGGAAAAATTCATAGGCAGTTGTTTTATAGCTTTCACCCTCTGATTGTTGACATAAGGAAACAAGATTTCTTATAGGCATTTACAACAATATTTATAATATGACATAAATCATTATATTTTATAAACTTTGGCAAGTATGTCTCTACTGAAATATAATAACCTTTGTCTGCCAAGTTCATCTTATTAGTGTTAAGAAGTGCTTATGTCCCTTTAAATCCTCCTCTCTCAGCACACTTCTTCTTCCCACAGTCCTCGGCCTGCTACAGGAAGCTTACACATCTTTTTTGTATTCCATGGTCTGTCTGGAAAAGGAAAACAATACTCATTTTAATACCCTCGGACTGAGATAGAATTTTCACAGGACAACAGCTTCATTATTGTCTTTTCTTGGATAGTCTCATATTTTTGGACAGCCTTATCATTTTCCTGGACATCTTTTTCATTTTCCTGGACAACATCATCATTGTCTTTTCATTGATTGGACAGCCTTATCATTTACTGTGACATCCTTGATTTTACTACAAAAGGGGTCTGGGCAGCCTCATCATTTTCTTTGCCTCATTGAATAGCCTTATCATTTCTTGCGACAGCCTTGATTTTACTACAAAAGGGGTCTGGCCCTTCTTATTTAGCCGTTTATTGTTGGGGTATATCTACAACAGTTGTGGAGGAGCCTCAGAAAAGGTCGGGTTCTTTTACATTGGTTATGATTTAGGGTAGGCCAAGATCCTTAGGCATGTGTTTACCTTCTCCCTAGGTTCTGGCCTCTTCTAATAGGTTTCAGTCCTTCTCCTAGGTTCCAGCCTCTTCCTTCCCTCCCATTCTCTCCATCTCCCCTCTCTCTCCCTCACATTATATCCCCCTCCCTCTATTTCTAATTGTATCCCTCTCTCTATCCCTCTCCATCTCTCTCTTTACCTCTCTCTACCTCCCTTCCCCCACCTCTCTCTCTCTCTCCTCATTATCAGTCTTAGTCTTGTTATAATATTGTGCTCGTTTAACCATAAGCAATGCCACACCATTGCTACCAAACCATAGGCACAAATCCCACCCCTGAGCACCTTAACCTTTGACAGAAAGAATTATTCTAGGAAGCCTCACTAGAACCAATAGATAAACCAAGGTAGCACACCTTCTCTAGAGGTAGTGTATAAGATAGAGTACCAAAAGACTGAACAGGGAATTATTGCACACCTACATCTCCTCCTCTACACTTGTGCTTTGCTTCTGGATGACTAAGTGTGTGTACAAATGAGCTGGAGTGCCTCCTATTTATACTAATCTATCCAGGTGAATAGGTATCTCTTCAAACAAGGTCGACCTGTCCTTTTCTGCATATAATACTTAAATATTACTTAATTTGCCGAACCAACTTGTCTTCCAGGGTTTTCACACATCTGTTTAGGTTTTCTCTTTCTTCCAAAATATTATATTATAGTCAAAGGTTTATCCATGGAGGTTATTACCTCCCGCAGCTACCAAAATATGAACACTCCCTCTTAGCTAGCGAGGTATTTAACCATGATGTCCCCTTCTAGTATTCATATCCATGATTGTTATGCCATGATCCTCTCATCGTGGTTAAGAATACCATGTTATCGGTAGCATCATTACATCACACATGGCTACACCCATTTGGACCTCTCAATCTTGTCTAGGGGCCAAAACCTGGTAGAGAACACTAGAGCTACACCTCGTAGTGTGTGTCACCATCATCATTATGGGATACACCCGCATGACATGCTCACCCATGGATACACCCATGTTGTGAGTATCATAATTACTATCATCATTATCCATCCATATCACATGGCATGGGCAAGACCTGCATGGTCTTGCAGACCGGTAGCATCACCAGAGTTACACAGACTATCTCATGATCACCAAGATCGTATTACGAGCAACACCATCACAACCATATAGGTTCTCAACTATGCCACTAGTGTACCAGACTGTGTCACTGGTGTAGAAAAAAATCGGAATACCAGACCATCTCACTGGAGTATCATACAGCTCACCATGAAGCCTACAACTCGACATAAGGCCTACAACTCAGCATGAAGCCTACAACTCGGCATGAAGCCTACAACTTGACACAAATCCTACAACTCAGCACAAATGCCTACAACTCGGCATGAAGCCTACAACTTGGTACAAAGGCCTACAACTCAGAACAAATCCTGTAACTCGACACAAAGGCCTACAACTCGACTTGAAGCCTACAAGATCCTTCTTTTAAAATTCTTCTATCAACTCCCTCTAACTGAGAGAATCCTCGAACCACTCTTCTGTCTATTACATTCCCCTATGCATCCTACAAAGTGTCACGAAACCTTGCTTCTTCCTGATCATTGACTCCCTCTGAGTCCTTTCAAGTCTTTCTTTCTGTGGTAACCTTCATGGAATACATAGTAACTTTCCAGAAATAGGAATAACAAGAGAAAAAGTATCTCCAATATAATATCATTTTATATAAGAACATATCAATTCCATGGTAATTCATTATAGCATTACCAAGGTGTCATGCCTGAGAACAAGAAAAACAAATATCTCCTAGAGAAGATGTTAGTTCATTTTGAAATTAAGTACAATAAGCATTTATATTAATAGTACATGCTACTAAGTATTCATTTGTTCCTAACATTAATAAAATCTAAAGGATTTCAATAATTAAGCAGCAATAAAAATATCAAACCTGATATGAAAACATGGAGTCTAGATATTGTTCCGCTTGAGTTGCTTTTCTTCTAAGATAAGTATTATTTCCAACCTGGAGAGTGTGTTGTTCCTTTGAATGTATTATATCTAGATCTTTATGGCTCTATGATTGCTACTTGGACAAAGATCCCTTCTCTTTCCAGATATTTAGATCTACAGTAGTTGATTTTTATTGTTTCTCCTAGTTGGAAGCTCCAAAAATCAAATTCTTCATCCTTTGATGCCTACTCTTCAGTCTGTGGTTCCATAATTTTTCCCTTTGTTCTTTGTAAGGATGATGTCAATCCTTGTCTTCCATGCTCTACCAAGAGACCATGCTTCTGTTGTGCCACTCTGATTTTATGAAGGAAGTCATGATTGTCTTTGACTTTGATCTTGACTAGTCTTTTGAATTTGACCAGTCAAACCTTGACTTTTACCAGTCAAACCTTTACTTTGACCAGTCAAACTTTGACTTTGACCAGTAAAATGTTGACTTTGACCTAAAAATTCAACTTTGACATTTTTTATGACTAAGGGAATGAGGAGATGCACTAGGATATCCAATAATTATGTAAAACGATTCACTTAAAGTGCCTGAACAATCAGGTTAGGGTTTGTTGTTGCTACAAGATTAGAAACCCTTGTTGCAACTGCAATTGTGCTACAACAAGCTTGACAGAGAGCTACGGATCTACCTTCTAGTGGTTATACTATTCTAAAGGTGGTGTGGGCCCATAACCTGTTAGAATATTGTGCTTGTTTAACCATAATAAATGCTAGACCATTGCTACCCAACCATAGGAACAAAGCCACCCTTGAGCACCTTAACCCTTAACATAAATAATTATTTTGGGAAGCCTCACTAGAACCAACAGATAAACCAAGGTAGTGCACCTTCTCTATAGGCAGTGCACAAGATAGAGTACCAAAAGACTAAACAAGGAATTACTGCACACCTGCAGTTGTTACAACTCCTCCTCTACACTTTTGCCTTGCTTCTAAATGATTGAGTGTGTGTACAAATGAGTTGGAGTGCCTCCTATTTATACTAATCTTTCTAGGTGAACAAGTGTCTCTTCAAACAGGGCCAACCTTTCATTTTCTGCATATAATACTTCAATATTACTTACTCTATTGATCCAACTTGTCTTCCAAGGTTTTCACACATTTGTTTAGGTTTTCTCTTGCTTCTGGAATATTATATTCTAGTCAAAGGTTTATCCATGGAGGTTAATACCTCCCACAGCTACCAAAACATCAACAAGTCTCACTCTCTCTCTCTACCCCTCTTTCTCTCACCCCGCTCTTTTGCGTTTCCCCTCATTCTACCTCTCTCTTTCTCTCCATCTCATTCTCAACCTCTCTTCTACTCTTGTTGGCTCCCTCCCTCCCTCCCCTTCTCTACCTCTCTCTCTCCCCCTCCTTATCTCTCATACATCTACCCCTCTCTCCCCCTCACTCTTTATCCTTTTCCCTCTCTCACTCAGTGTATCTCCCTCCCTCTCTCTCCTCCACCCTCCCCCCCTTTCTCTATTTACCTCTCTCTACCTCCCTTCCATCTCTATCCCCCCTTCCTCTCTCACTCTCTCTCTCTATCTACCCCCCTCTTTGTCTCCCTCTCTCTCCCTCTCACACTCTCACACACACTCTCTCTCTACCCCACTTCTTTATCTTCCMCTCTCTCCCTCTTTCTCTCTCTACCTCTCTCCTCCCCCTCTTTCTCTCTCTACCTCTCTCCTCCCCCCTCTTTCTCTTTTCCCCTCGTTCTACCTCCCTCTCCCTCTCATACTCTCATACACACTTTCTCTCTACCCCCCTTATCTCTCTGTCCCTCTTTCTCTCTCCCCCTCTCTCTCCACCCCTCTTTCTCTTTTCACTTCATTCTACCTCCCTCTCTCACTCACTCTATCACCCTCCCTCTACCTCCCCCACTCTCTCCCCATTCTCTATTTACCTATCTCTACTTCCCTTCCCTCTTTCTCCCCCCTTCCTCTCACTCTCTTGCTCTCACACTCTCTCTCTCTAACCCCCTTCTCTATCTTTTTCTCTCTCCCTCACACACTCTCACTCTCCCTATGACCCTCTTTTTCTTTCCCTCTCTCTCCCCCTCTTTCTCTTTGCCCCCTGTTATACCCCTCTCTCTCTCTCTAGACCTCTCTCTCTCTACCTCTCTTTTGTTCTTGTTGTCTCTCTCCGTCTGTCCCTCCCTCCCCTTCTCTCCCTCTCCCCTCCCCTATCTCTCCCACATCTMCCCCTCTCTCCCCCCCTTCTCTTTTTACCTCCCTTTACCTCCCTTTCCTCTCTCTCCCCCCTTCCTATAACACTCTCTCTACCCCCCTATTTGTCTCCCTCTCACACTCTCTCTCTCTCTCACACACACTCTCTCTACACCCCCTCTCTATATTTATCTATCTCCCTCTCACACTCTCACTCTCTCTCTTTTCCCCTCTTACTCTCTCCCTCTCACACCCCCTCTTTCTTTTTTCCCCTCATTCTACCTACCTCTTTCTCTCCATCTCACTCTATCCATATCTTCTACTCTTGTTGGCTCTCTCACTCCCTCCCCTTTTATCCCTCCCCCCGCCCCCTCCCTCCCTCCCTCCCTCCCTATATACCCCCCCTCTCTCTCTCTCCTCATTGTCGGTCCTCTTTCTCTCTATCACTCCCTCCCTCCCTCTATACCCCACCTCTATACCTCTCCCTCTCACTATATCACCC
>ML782752.1:234824-257793 GCA_009831015.1 Picea engelmannii | reverse complement strand
ATCCCTCTATACCCCCCCTCTCTCTCCTCATTGCTAGTCTCACTCTCACTCTATCTTTATATCCCTCTCTCTCCCTCTCTTTATCTCTACCCCTCTTTCTACTTCCCTCTCACGTTCATTTTCCAGCGGATTCAACCCTTGGTATGAATTAACACCATGTTTATATTTTACCACTCTAATCAAAACCCGACAATTAGCTCAAAAATAAAATCACTTTATCTACTAAAATCGCAACTGAGTACTAAACTAAATGTGCAACTGAAACATAAACAAGGAAACTAAATCAAGCACAGATAAACACCAATATTTTTGGGTAAAAACCCTGGAGGGAAAACCAATCCAATGATTCTTTTATTAAGGTCAAATCAGGGCTCTCATAACAAGGAAAATGGACCAATGAGAGAATGATACACAGTAGACAAACATGACAACTCATTTGCTACTATATGAATCTGTACCAACACATTTTCTGAGGCATACTTGATTCATCCCACTATGAACGACATATATACATGATTGTCTACATTGTGAATCATGTATTTGTAAGCAAAACCCATACGACAAGCTCTGTATGATCCTATCCTTCCCCATGGATTTCGTCGACTGAAACCCACTGCAACTTCCTATGTTCTCTCTCCTACTTGACCTGCATGTCCTCTAGATGAAATTCCTTCTCCACCTATCCAAGATATTGAATCGTTGTACTTTGTGATCCAACCCTCAAATCAACACTTGGATTAAATATCCTTATCCAACCTATCAGATCTCCTCACTCTAGTGTAATAAAAATCCATCCTTTTCTCCTACACTCCTCACACTAGAAAAAGTCCTTCTTTGTTATCCGCAACCTTGGTCTCTTGCCAAAGTCTCTCATAAGTGTATCTCACAAAAGTCTCGTCCAAGTCGACTCCCTCAACACAAGTCTCTCAACCTCGACCTCCCATCAAAAGTATTTGACTTTGATATCCTATCAAAAGTGATTTCTCCTTTACCCCAACCTTACTTTTATAATCATGAGTTGCAATCTATTTCTAATCTTCAAAGTGATCTATGGTTGATATTACTTCTCACACTCACTTAAGATTTGGATAACATGTTGTTCTTAGGGACCTAACCCCTCACGTAGGTAAAATAATATATTTCCATGTAATAAAGGTCAATATTAATAAGGCCTAGCAATAAGGAAGAATAAGTCCAATGTATGAAGACCTAATAGAAGCTTCCACTTCTAGAAGGATATTCCTCTAGATAGTTCTTTTGATAGACATATTTAGTATAAATAGGAGTCAAGGGTATGAGAACTCTTGTCTTGGATATTATTGTAATAGAGCTCTGCTCTGCTGGAGGTTTCCCCCTCGAAGAGGCAAGTGAACATTGCTCTCAATAATCAAAGTGCTTTTTCTAGTGTTCTTCTGGTATCATTTTGGAATTATTGTGGTGTTTTTCTGGCTATATTGTTGTTCATCTGCCATTTCTAGCTATTTATTTTTGTTATGCATACTTTTTTATATCTGAAATATTACAAGTGGTATCAGAGAACCTTCCTCGGAAGAAAATTGTGGGTTAATTTTTTTCAGGGTAAAGACGTATTCCAGCGTCTTTAATCTACAAAGATTTATCGTTACGCGCATAAACCCACGGTAGAGGATTCATACATGCAATAAATGCAAGTGGTACTTAAGCGCGCATCTATTGGCCACCCTTGTAACCCCTGTTGGTACCCATTCGAGTGGTAGCGCATCAGACAACACCTGTATACGGATCGGCCTAGATATCTTGAAGCCCTCCATAGATAAACCGATTGGTCGCCTGACTGCTATAGTGCCACCAAGAATAGCACTTGGGAAGATACTCTCTAGTACCTGGGTAGTCGGGTAGTACGACTAAGGGCACAGTCTAGCCTCCTTAGTTGGTTCCCTGAGATATTGGGTCGAGTACTACTGTTGTACCTGCACATATATCAGAGAGCTATAGCATAGGGAAAACCCTTTTCTGTACAACCATTGAATATCTAACCCTTGGGATGAAAATAAAAACAAAACAGACAAGATCTATTGTGGCGCAACTGTGTCTCTTGCATTTGAGTTGTGAAATTTCCACACATTTCTTCATGTTAATCATTCGGGCATTTCATCACCGTGGTATTCTTCAGATCGGAGTGTAACTCTACATCAGTTAAAAAAATAAAAAATAAAAAAAATACGAGTCTAGATCTTGTTGGCAGCAGTTTAAAAAAAAAAAAAACGAGTCTAGATCGTGTTGGCACCATTATTTGAGACCTATTCCGTTGGATTTCTCTCTTCTCCCTTATCGCAATCATAGCTATCATTTTTCAGCAATTTTTTTTTCTTACCCCCTTCCAACACCCTTATTTAGGCTTTACCTCATTGGATTCCACTCGTCACCCTAATCGTTGTGATACACTTCACCCATACCCCATTTTCTGTGTGGTCCCACCCACCCCTTTTCGTGTTCCCTCATCATCATTTCCCATACCCGTAGCCAAGACTTGGAAGCTCGCTTCACAACCTTGCACTCTAATTTCACATAAACCAAACAAGAAGTGTGACAACTCAGTGCCAATATTGCCACCATCAATCAAAATATGCATTCCTCCATCGTCGCCTCAATCACGAAACTCAAAGATGAGATCAAACAATACATTACTGCCTAGATTGAATCTGTCACTATGATGATCTGCACCAAGTTGCATATCCCTGCAGATCTTCATGTATCTGACCCACCTTTGCATACCAAAGGTGAAACTTCCTCTCATTCCTAGAATTTTCAGCCCCATCACTTTCAGTGTGACCTACGTCTTCCGCGTGTGGATGTGACCAAATTTGATGGATCGGATCCTAGTGGTTGGGTAACTCAAATGGAACATTATTTCTCTTTGTATGACATTATGGATGAGTTGGCCAAACTCCGGTATGGTATTCTCCATATAGATCAAGAACATTGGCAATGGTGGCAATGGAGAAAAAAATCCCACCAAGGGTATGTGGCTTGGACACACTTTGTGGCAGAGATTTATGAACATTTTGACACTGAAACCAACCATTTAGGTTGTTTGAAAAATTTGAAACAATCTGGCACTGTGGAAGACTTTATAGTTTCTTTTGAGAGACTATATTTTCGTACAGAGGGCATGTCTGATGATTTTTTTCGAGAATGTTTTATTATTGGCCTCAAGGATGAGATTCGTGCTCAAGTCCTCATGGCTTGGCCTCAAAGTTGGGTGGACGCTACTAAAAGAGATAAGTAAGCACAACAAGTTGTCTCTTTTCAAAACAAAAAACCCTCCTTTATTCCTCTCACTAAACCAGTAACTCCCACTCCTCCTTATACTCCACTAAAGATCTAGAAATTGACTAGGGCCAAAATGGTTGAACACCAACTCAAAGGCCTTTGTTATAATTGTGATGCTAAATATTTTCCAAAACACAAGTGTAAGGAACAAAATATTTGTATGGCCATCTTGGAGGATGTTTTAGAAGAGGATGTTGAGGCTCCCCTTGTGTCTGTGTCACCTGAACCCACTAACATAACCCCTCCCTCAGACCCTCTTGAAGTAGAACCGGTCATTTCCCTAAATTCTCTCATTGGCTTCTCTGCTCCCCAAACCCTCAAGCTAATTGGTTACATCAATCATAGGAAGGTCATCATTCTTGTTGATATTGGAAGCACCCATAATTTTATTCATCACCGCATTGCCCAAGAAACTAATCACTATATTCGTGCAATCAATAATTTCCAAATCATGATTTCCAATGGTGGATCCATGAAATGTGGAGGGCATTGTGAAAATGTACATCTCCAAATTGGTGACTACCACCTGAAATCTCATATGTTTGCTATAGACATGGGAGGTTGTGACATTGTGTTGGGTGCAGAATGGCTCAAGTCTTTGGGTCCCATTCTCATGGATTTTAACAAATTAACCATGCAATTTGACCAGGAGGGCCAACAATATAAGTTCCAAGGCATCATCGTCGGTTCTCCGAAGATCATTCGTTCCCATCACATGAAAAAGATGCTCAAAAAAGGTCATTATGGAATTATTGCCCAACTCCATGCCATACAAGCAACTGAGACACCCTTTGTGTTGTAGGACCTCCAATCCATCCTCTCTAAACATCAAGTGATTTTTTCCACTCCCCATGGACTCCCTCCTTCTCATAGTGTTCATGATCATTCCATTCCCCTTTTCCCAGGCATCCTTCCTCCCAATATTCATCCCTATCATCACCCCTTTTCCTAAAAAAATGAAATTGAGAAAATGGTTCAAGAACTGCTCAACACAGGTGTTATCCTCCCTAGTACGAGCCCCTACTCTTCTCCTGTGGTCATGGCACTTAAGAAATAAGGTTCTTGGTGCATGTGTCCTGACGTCCGTGCCCTCAACAAACTCACCATTAAAGACAAATTTCCCATTCTTGTCATTAATGACCTCTTAGATGAATTCAATGGTGCCCAGTTCTTTACTAAACTTGATATTTGTTCTGGCTACCACTAGATCTGTATGAAAGAGGCAAGCATTCCTAAGACTTCCTTTAGAACTCATGAGGGCCACTATGATTTTTTGGTCATGCCCTTTGTCTTGTGTAATTCTCCCTCCACTTTCCAGAGCCTCATGAATCATGTCTTCCGTCCTTTTCTCCGTCATATTGTCTTAGTTTTCTTTGATGATATCCTCATCTACAGCAAAACATGGACAACCCATCTTGATCATGTAGATCAATTTCTCCATCTACTCTCTCAGCACCAACTTTTCCTAAAACAATCTAAATGTGCTTTTGGCACCTCACAAGTCGAGTACTTGGGTCATATTGTTGGCAAGGATGGCGTCAGGGTGGATCCTAAAAAGATTGAAGTTATGCAAGATCGGTCTCACCCAAGACTCTCAAAAGCTTGCGTGGATTTCTGGGTTTAACAGGTTATTATCGCAAGTTTGTTAAGAATTATGGAAATATTGCGACACCTCTCATTGCACTCCTTAAAAAGAATTATTTCACTTTGACTTCAGCAGTTTCTTAAGATTTTCAAACCTTGAATATGGTCATGTGCACCACTCCAGTCCTGGCCCTTCCTGATTTCACAAAGCCCTTTGTCCTGGAATGTGATGGTTTTGGGAAAGGAATTGGTGTTGTCCTTATGCAAGAGGGTCGACCTTTGTCATTTACCAGCAAACAACTATCCAAGACAAATTTGGGAAAATCAATCTATAAAAAGGAAATGTTGGCTATTATGCATGTTGTGGATCTTTGGCGCCCTTATCTATTGGGGAAACGCTTCCAAATTAAGACAGATCATCAAAGCCTCAAGTATTTTCTGGAACAACGCCTTTCCTCCCCTGAGCAACAAAAATGGGTGACTAAGCTCTTTGGATATGATTATGAGATCATTTACAAGAAAGGAAAGTACAATGTGGTTGATGATGCACTTTCTAGAAAATATGAAGATGAAGGGTCCCTTTTTTCTCTCTCTTTCATTGTACCATATTGGCTCCAAGTTGTTCATCAGGAATGGCTACACGATCCCAAAAGTTAACATCTGATACAACAATTGCAGTCCAATTCTACAGTTTATTCAGGGTACTCTTGGCTCAATGATGAGCTTCGATACAAATGTCGTTTGTATTTAAGTAAACAGTCAAAACTTAAATCCACGGTACTTTCTGAGCTTCATTCCACACCAACAGTTGGGCACTCGAGGTTTACTGAAACTTATGACCGGGTCAAACGTTCTTTTTTCTAGGAGGGTATGAAACAGGACGTTTGTAATTTTGTGGCTGAATGTGATGTGTGTCAACACAACAAGGGAGAAATAGACAAATCTCCTGGCACACTACAACCACTTCTAATTCCACCTGCTATTTCGCAGGATATCTCTATGGATTTTATTGTAGGCTTACCTAAATCGGGAAATAAATCAGTCATCATGGTGGTAGTTGATTGTCTTTCCAAGTATGCTCATTTTTGTGCTCTTCAACACCCATTTACAGCATCCACTCTGGATCAACTTTTCATGGATCAGGTCTTCAAGCTTCATGACATTCCAGATTCTATTGTTTTTTATCACGATCCAACTTTAACCATCAATTTTTGGCAAGAAATGTTCAAAATACAAGGCACCCAATTGCATCTTAACACAGCTTATCATCCCCAGAATGATGGTCAAACTGAAGTTGTCAACAAATGTTTGGAAACATATTTGAGGTATTTTGCATTGGAAAGGTAGAATCAGTGGTCTCAATGGTTACCACTCGTTGAATGGTGGTACAACACTTCATACCATACAGCTACGCACATGAATCCTTTTGAAGTAGTATATGGACAAAAACCACCTTCAATTCTCTCATATTTGTGAGGTGTCTCAAATTTCCAGGCAGTTGACCAAATTCTTAGAGTTCGAGAGGCTATTATTCGTACCCTCAAAGAGAATTTGGTCATGGCCCAGAATTGCATGAAGCAACAAGCAGATCAAGGTCGCTCTGAATGTCAATTTGCAAAATGGGATTAGGTATTTCTTCGACTGCAACCTTACAAGAAAAATTCCCTCAAGGCTGACCATTGTCAGAAACTGGCACCCAAATTTTATGGTCCTTGTACCATTCTGAAGCATGTGGGACAAGTGGTCTATCAGTTAGCTTTTCCTAGTCATTCTAAGCTACATCTTGTTTTTCATGTTTCATGCTTAAAGAAGGTGATTAGAACTGAGTTCCAAACTCAAACCAACCTTCCCAAGTTGGACGAAGAAGGCTTCATTTGGATACAACTACAAGTAGTTTTGAACTAGTGTGAGCGTCAGCTGTGTCAGTGAACCATCAAGGAAGTGTTAGTCTAGTGGAAAGATACAACTCCAGCAGATGCCACTTGGGAACCAGCTACCATTCTGCAGCAATTTCCCCATCTCAAGCCTTGAGGATAAGGTTGTTTTTAAGGGGGAGGACCTGTTAGAAACCTAACCCCTCACATAAGTAGAATAATATATTTCCATGTAATAAAGGTCAATATTAATAAGGTCTAGCAATAAGGAATAATAATTCCAATGTAAGAAGACCTAATAGAATCTTCCACTTCTAGAAGGATCTTCCTCTAGATGGTTCTTTTGATAGACATATTTAGTATAAATAGGAGTCGAGGGTATGAGAACTCTTGTCTTGGATATTATTGTAATAGATATCTACTCTGCTGGAGGTTTCCCCCTCGAAGAGGCAAGTGAATGTTTCTCTCAGTAATCAAAGTGCTCTTCCTAGTGTTCTTCTGGTATCATTTCGATATTATTGTGGTGTTGTTTTGGTTATATTGTTCTTCATCTGTCATTTCTAGCTATTTATTTTTGTTATGCATACTTTTTTATATCTGGAATATTATAGTTTCATTCTATGCATGTTCCTTAAATAACTCAATTACTAATAAAAACACATTTACTTTAAATAATTCCTTTTAACCAAAGTAAACTCACACTGGTCTTTCAATGACTTCCATGTCCTAGACACAAGCAAATGCATAAGTATCTGTCTGATGCTACCACAAACATCATTACTCCTTCTTAGCTAGGAAATTAATTATCCCACTTGGAGTTGGCTCAATATTCACTACCATATCGGCCACCATGCTTGTTCTCCAATACACCTAATTGGTTTCTCCCTCTGACACAGAAGTTATCCCTGCCATGATAGTCTAACATGTCTTCGAAGACTCACTACCTCTGAACATGCTCCTAGAAGTCTCCTTCTCTTGAGCATCCTATATGGCCATCTTGTACCATGAATCCATCTTGACAGACTTGGAAGTTTGATCCTTCCCACTTGAACCTAAAGGTTGACTCCCTCTGAGACTCTCAACCTTTGGAGCTACTTTTTCCTTGTTCTCTACCACTCTACTACTTTCCATTGCTCGCATATGTTGGCCATTTATCCTATACAAGTTTCTCTCTCTAACTTCAAAGACAGCTTCTTTGTCTGAGCTAAATTCTCTGGGAATGATGACCACCTGTCCATCTTGAAATAATACCTCGTAGCCTGTTCTATATCCCTTCACTACATGCTTGGTCCCCATACCAAGTTCCACATACACCTCAGAGTCAGACTCTATGAATCTATCTAACACCTCTCATGCTCCTGTCATATGACATGTAGCTACACTATATATCAACCATGAACCATCTGATATAGTGCCCAAGGAAGTCTGGGAAACAAGTAAAAACTATGTCTGAATCACCCCAATTGGATCTTCTAGTCAAAAGATATGCAAATTTTCAAAAAACAATGCACCCTTTAAACCCTCATTTGGAGATTGTTATGCTAGTCTACCTTTCTTATGTTGTAGCTATACAATTTCATCCCTTATAAGTATAAAATTTCATCCTGAGGTATCCTGATGTGTCTTCTTTGCAACCACGCATATTATACCAAGATTGGATTCTCCAAGATAATTTTATGATAACTTTCCAAAGATGTGTTGATTTTTTCCCTGTCAGGAGAGCAAACTTGTATGTCCTTCATCGTCCCATTGTCCTCACTTCAGAACTTGAAACTCACATCAATAAAACTTCAATCTATATCCTAACCAATGGAATAGGTCTCACTCAATTTGGAGGTCTGTAGCTTCAGATATAATAGTTTTCCCAAGAACACTTATTTTAGACTGAATTTCAGACGAGCCAAAAACCCTAATTTCCTCAGAGAATAAATTTCAAAGTACAATGAATCAAGGGATGAAATTTCAACACAAGGTACTTCAATATTCCTCCTTTGTACTGTAAAAATTTCATAACCTAAAACCAAGCCAAAACAATTGGGAGTGAAAATTCCAAGAAGACATGTTTCAGACTAGTTTCAGGACTAGTCAAAAATCCTAACCTGGACAGAATGTATCTCCAAATATATAGTGAACCAAGATCTGAAATTTGGATCCAAGTTAGCTCTATATGTATCCTATATACCATATAAATTTTGGATTCTGAAACCTTCCAAAAAAATGTTGTAGCGAAAATTCCAAGAAGACTTGTTTTGAAGAAGCCAGTCCCAAGGATTGTCTAGCTCTGATACCAAATGTTAATAACCAAATATCCAAATAGCATAAAAACCTTAGAATAAGCACTATGTGCCTTGAAAAATATATAAATTCATATCATAATCCTCTTCGATGGGGAAACCTCCTTATACATCATATGAATTCACAAATGCAAGATGATTCCAATTGAAAAGGTCTCCTTGTTATATATAGGAGACTAGGGAGTACAATTACAACTAATGGACCCAAGCTGACATAAACAAAATAACAATACTAATGTAATATGCCCCAATTAAGGGGTAATGTGCCATGATTTAGTGATTAACAATCAATATAGTTACTCGAGGTGGAACCAAGACAGGAGCAGATGCAAGAAATCAGAATCAGAACCAACACCAGTGGGTTAGAAAGAATACAACAACTCAACAACATTTTGATGCGCACAAAGAGAAAGAGACATTCAAGCAAGCCAGACAAGAAATTTTGCAGGAGAATATTACTTCTACTTCAAATGCACAACCAAGATATGATGTGCCATTATATGATATGCCTCATCCATATGATCATACCAGTGGAGATCAACCTTCAGAAAAGGTAAGTAATCTACGAAACTTTATGGCATCCTGCTTGAAGTTATTGAATGATCAAGCATCTATACAAATGTTACAAGGTTTGTTAGAAAAATGCAATTCTAGAGAAGAGATACAACTAGAACAAAAGAAAGTAAACCATGTCTATATGAAGACAAGAACAAATAGAGAGTTCAGATTGAATACAAATATTAGAGACTTTAACATGGGTGACATCATATTAGACTTGGGATCTGAGGTAAATGTTCTTCCTAAGAAAACATGGGAACGTATGGGGGAACCTACACTAGGATATCCACCTATTCAGTTTAAACTAGCAAACCAACATAGAGTGATACCAATTGGTCGATTGAAATGCATATCAGTGTATTTAGATGGTGTGTGCACTATGGCATATTTTGAAGTAATTGATATAGTGGACAATACCACACCTTATCCAGCATTGTTGGGACTAGATTGGGATTTTGACAATAAATCTATCATCAACTTGAAGACTAGGAAAATGATTTTTGAATTAGGAGAATATAGAGACATAGCACCATTATATCCTTCATAAGGTGGCAGATATGTTGAACCAACGAAAGAAAACTTCATCAAAGAAGAGATAAATCAGTTTTACACAACTACAGCACACGAGGAAGATTATATTAATCCAACAACGGATGGAATGCTTAGTTGGAGAAGCATCAATTATTGTGCTTCAGATTCTGACATAGGACTGTAGAATTGGAAGCAACGCTTACATGAGATATCTACTAAAAGATGTGAAAGAATGGCATGCGCACTAAGATGGGTTGGCACAGAGGTAAGAGAACCTCCATGTTTTTTTGGTCAAAATGATTTGGAAGAATTCTTAAAAAAAATTGAGTTAGAAATCCTGGAAAGTCATAGGTTACTAGTTTTAGACATTTCCTTGAAAGCAATACCTGCACATTGGTGGGGTGCTCACAAAGAAAGGATCCAGGATTGTTATCAATGCAAGAGATTAATGCGCATCATATTTGGTGCATAATAGGAGAATAAATATATGGAGAAATATGATGGAATAGGACATCCCATAGAACATATAGACAAGTGCATAACACAATGGATATTGGTACCACCAGAGGAGTGGCCACATCACTTTATCCATACATTGGAAGGCATACCAAGAAATTGGCATATAGAATTGGAACTGCACAGAGGAACTGGAAATTGGGCAGATTTGTAGCATAATTTTGTGATCACGTTTGCATTTGAACATAAGAATCCAGTGATGGATGCAACACTGAAATTGATAAAAGAGAAAAATTTTGAAGAACATGAAGTTGAAATTGTAACATGTTATCAGAATTAGAATAGACAAACGGTCAGACAGTTGTTACATTGTTACCACGTCGCAGAAGAAGACCCAGCAGAAGAAAACCAATGTGATATTAAGATAGCAGAACTTGAAGGGGAAAGAGAAGTAGAAGGTCCACAGTTATAGTAAGAAGAATTTGTTGCACCACTGAAGATACATAAGGTAAATATTGGAACATAAGAGAATTCAAATATTTCAAGTATTGGTTACTATTGGGATAAAGAGACAGTGGAAAGAATAAGAGAGTTATTGCGCAAATATAGTGATTTGTTTCCAGCAACATTTTCATAAATAAAAGGGGTAGCGGTAGTGTTAGCACTCTGTAATTTGCCCAAGGCTGCGGAGGCAGTCACAGAGGCAACATCAAAACCACTTTGAGTCTAGGATCTAGCCCTCCAAGACTCAGAGAGGGATCTCTCTGTCTGATATAACTTTGTTGGAAGAGGATATTGTGCTAGCTATGCAGAATAGGGTTATGTTCTTGGGGTTTTCTGGTTGAGACAGCAAAAGAAGACCATTGGGCTATGGGGTCTGTAACAAGTTTGAAATTGAACACAGGTCTATAAGGTATTTCCACAGGGCAAGGTAATGAATACGTTGGATTCTTTAGAAATAAAGTGATGTAAAAGAGGAATAGACGAGATAATCAACTACAACAAAAAAACATCCAAGAATTTCTTCATTGTAGTATCAGAGGAAAACATTAAGATTCTCAAAAGCACTGCACAGAGTATCAGGGATAAATTATGTGTTAAATATCCTTTTGAAAATTAGAAAGAGAGAAACATAATGAAGAATGATTAGAATCACATTCAACAAAGCAAGAAAACTTCACCAATCGTCTACACACAGGAATCCTGTGAAAAAGTCCCTTTGTATTCCTGGTGAATCAGAAAAATGTTACAGGGAATAGCCTTCTTGGGCATGAGATCAACAACCTTTACATTAAAAATCATCTCTGAATAAATAGGGGACATATCCCAACCAATTGTGTCAGTCGGTTTAACCGCCTCGGCCAAAAATAGCCACGAATGCCCCAAATTCTGGAACTGTCTGCCATGAAAGACAGGCCTAATTTCTGCAAAAAAGGAGTCTGAACAGACATCTGTTTCTCTTCAATGCTGACACCTGGGAACAAAATGAAGGATTTTACTAGATATGGGCATGTTATGGACAAAAACCTCCTTCGGTTTAGCCAAATTCGTCTCCAGCTGGCCGTAACAGCTCCCGCAAAATCAGGATTGTAACGGAAAAGCAAAAATCTGGAAAAAAGGTCCTCGAAGATGGATTTGATTCTCCCTTCTCTTGGCACCTATGAAAAAACTGAGAGAGTTTTTTGTTCTTCATCTCGTTACGGAGAAATACCTCTCTCGGTTTCTTAAAATTCGTTTTCATTTGCCCAAAAACGGCCTCAGACGAAGACATGATGAACAGGTAAAAATACGCAAAAAAAAAATGAAAAAGGCAGTTTTTTCGTGATGGGTGGTATTCTAGATCCCCCCTGAGGTGGTAAGAGGTTTTTTTTTTTTGCGGGGGGGGGCGGTCCACTGGAATGGGTAGCCGACACCTGCCCGGGGGGTGGTATTGGAAAACTACCATTCTGGACCCCCTCTCGTTAAACTCCGGATGGTGAGGGGGGGTCCGAAATTATTCACATCCATAGATTTGTTTTAAAATGTTTGATGTGGAGTTGGGGGGTAGAACTTAGGATAGCACTAGTTTGGATTTTTTGTTTTTATGTTTTATTTAATTATTATATTTTTATTTTGTTTTTTAAGTTTCGTTTGGTTTTTGTTTTAATGTATTTTGTTTTATGTTTTATGTTTTTTATATATGTTTTTTATATGTGTTTAATATAATTTGTATTATATTTAATTTGTTTTTGTTTGTTTTTTTGTTTTTTATTTTAATATATGTTTTATATTATTTATTGTTTTTTCTTTTTATTTAATTTTTATGTTTTTTATTTTAATATATGTTTTCTATTGTTTTATTAATTTGTTTTATTTAATCTAAAAACTAACCTAGTTATTAAACTAACTTAATTATGAATTAATTAATTAATTAATAGTTAGTCTAATCATTTTGTTTTAAATTATCCTATATTAAACTTTATTACTAGCATTATTAACCTAATGTTTTTAACCTGAGCCTGTTTATTCATGGAGAGGTGATGGGCGAAAGGTAGTCAACGGGGCAAAAGGACAAGGGAGTGAGGGCACAGCGTGGATGAAGGATGCAGGAGGGTGATGGGGGAGCGAGTGAAATGAATGGAGGGGAGAAACGGGATCAACCGAGCCAGACTTCGTCATCACGAGAGAAACGCTGAATCAACAGTCGAAGAATCGAGTTACCTATGATTATAGGTCCCCAACAAGGAGAACTTTGAGAAATGGAGATTCCTATACTACCAGATGCCATACCAATCAGATAGAGACCCTATAGGTTGAATCTAGTATATAAACAGAAAATGAAGGCAGAGACTGATAAAATGTTAGAGGCTGGTATAATAGAACCTATTGAAGGATATGAGTGGATTAGCCCTATGGTAGTTCAGGAGAAGAGGAAGGGGGGAATAAGGATCTGTGTAGACTTGAGGAAGTTGAATGTTGTATGTATGCATGATCCCTTCCCTACTCCATTTACATATGAGGTATTAGAGAATGTAGGAGGACAAGAAGCATACTCATTTACTGATGGATTTTTAGGGTATCACCATATCAGAATAGCACCAGAGGATCATCATAAGACTAATTTTGCCACATAATGGGGGTCATATCAGTACATAGTGATGCCCTTTTGATTGAAAAATTCCCCTGCTATTTTTTAAAGGGTAGTGGTAGCTGCATTTAAATATTTTATACATAAGTTTCTGGAGGTTTATCTGGATGATTCGACAATATTTTTCCTATTGAAATATCATGTTGAAGTTTTAAGATTAATGCTAGATATGTGTACACAGTGACAAATCTCTTTGAACATTAAGAAATGCATATTCATCCCACCATTTAGAATTTTTCTAGGGCACTTGGTGTGTAAACAGGGTATGTTGGTTGATCCTACAAATATTGATGTCATTGTTAATTTACCACCACCTAAGTTAGTGTTCCAATTAAGAGATACAGTAGGTCATACAGGCTATTATAGAAAGTTCATAAAAATGTATGCACAGATAACTGTGCCCGTGGAGAAATTGTTAAAGGACATTAAGTTTCAGTGGAATGATGAGTGCCAACAAAGTTTGGACATCCTCAAGGATAAAATGGCGACAACACCAATTATGGTGTTTCCAAATTTGTCAAAAGAGTTCCATGTTCTTGTGGATACCTCTTCAATAACACTTGGAGCAATATTAACACAACCATGAGAAGGTGACATAGATCACCCAATAGCATTTCCAAGGAGGAAACTGTCAGAGTCAAAACACAATTATAATACAACAGAGAGAGAAGGTTTTTCTATGGTGTATGCATTGAAAAAATTTAAACATTATTTATTGGGCCAACATTTTAATATGTTCACAGATCACTCTTCTCTTAAATACGTGGTCAACAAGCTGGTGTGATCCGGATTATTTTTGGAACAAAATGAAAGAAGAGATATTACAATGAAATACACATAAATAATGTCAGAAACAAAGAAATACAATAATACATGATTTCTATTAATAAAATAAATGTACAGAGCCTCTAAAAATATAGACTGAAAGATTCGCTAGAATGGTGGCAACTTTATCTCTGAGAAGAGATGTGATGGCTACACTCATCCGCAAGAATATGAGTAAAATGAGGCTCTGAAGGCCTTTTTATCATAAACATCAATGCCAAAACCCTAGACATCCAAAAACCTAACCCTAGGAGATGAAGCACCAAAAGTCATGTGGGCCCCGTTGGGGTAAGTCAGTACATCAACTTCTCGGGGTCGTAACTTTTGCATACGATCTTTGTTTTAGGTGTGTGATAGCCCATTGGAAAGGTATTTTCAATAAATACACATTATTCCATCAAACTATGACTCTGTCATTAGTTTGATTGTGGCATGCCCAAAAAATGTTGTTTAGGGCCTCAAAATGGCCCCAGAAGTACAAAAAGATGTACTGAGATGAAAACTGCCAAAATAGGCCAGTTGGACTATATGGGAGACCACCAATATCCACCTAGATGTTGTGTAGGGCTTCAATACAACCTTATAAGTGCATAAACCATAATTACAAAGAAGTGTCCCTGTTACAGAGAAATGTGTTGAACTAAAAACTGTCAAGATGAGCCAGATGGAATTTGGAACAGGTGGTTGGCCACCAATATCCACCTGGATCACAATGTTGGGGGGAAGAATATGTAGATGGTTGTTTTTATTTCAAGAGTTTGATTTTGAAGTAGTTGTGAAACCTGGAAGATTGAATGTAGGGCCAGATCATATATCCAGGATAACTAATGGGGAGGAACCAAGCAGTTTGGAGAAATTTGTTCTTGATGCACAACTATTTTCAGTACAGATTGTTGATGAATAATTTTATGATATCATTGAATTTTTTAGCACAAAATTTTCCCCAAAGGAATACACCACTGCACAGAAGGATAATTTGGTGGTTAGAGATGCAGATTACCAACTTATTGCGGGAAATTTGTATAAACTAGGTGCAGATAATATTCTAAGGAGATGTGTCATGGAACATGAACATCCTATCATCTTAGCAAAAGCATATGAAGGAATAGTTGGAGGACATTATGCAAGAAAACGCAGTGTGCAGAAGATACTACGCACGAGATTATGGTGGCTAACAGTTTCTAGAGATGCAAAGGAGTATTGCCAGGCTTGGGATGTCTGTCAGAGGGTGGGAAACCCATCCAGGAGGGATGAGATACCCTTAAAACCCCAAGTAACTCTTAAAGTGTTTGACAAATAGGAAATTGATTTTGTAGGACCAATCAACCCACCAGCTAGAATATCAAGAGCAAGGTATATCATTACAATGACAAAATATTTAACCAGATGGGATGAAGCCATAGAAATAAAGATTGCAGTGAAAAAACTACAGTGCACTTTCTGTTTGAACAAGTAATTACAAGATTTGGATGCCCTAGAATTATGATGAGTGATCAGGGAACTCATTTTATCAATAGTACCATTCATGCAATGAATAAATAATTTGAGATGCACCATCAAAAGATCACTCCATACCATCCTCGGGCTAATGGAACAGTGGAAGCATTTAATAATATTTTGAAGAATTCCCTAACTAAAATTTGTAATGTAAACAGGAATGATTGGGATTTGAAGATACCAACAATATTATGGGATTATAGAACCACATGCAATAAACTCACAAGGTAGACACCTTTCAGATTGGTGTATAGTCAGGAAGTAGTAGTTCCTTTGGAATATTTGATACCTAGTATGTGCATTGCAGCCATTACAGACATGACAAAAAGAGGTGCAACTCAAGAAAGATTTTATGAACTCATGGAAATAGAAGAGGACATGATTATGGTCGGTTTCCATCAAGAAGTACATAAATCCAAAGAAAAATATTGGAATGATAGACACATTAAGAAGAAAAACTTTAAGGAAGGAGATCTGGTTCTCCTCTATGACAACAAGTACTTAAAACACCTAGGAAAATTCAGGATGCATTGGCTAGGGCCATATGAGATAAAGTCTATCACAGATGGAGGTATTGTGTAGGTGAAAGATCTAGTAGGTAAAGAGATTCAAGGATTGGTGAATGGAATTCAACTGAAACTGTATAGGGGCAGTCGACCCAGTAACCCTTATTAGTTGTAGCGCAGGAAAATTCAATTGTACATAGTGTATATAGTAAAGAAAATAAGAAAAGAAAGAAAAAATTGGAAAAACAAGAAAAATACAAAAAGATGAAGTAGATGGATAAGTGGTAAGCATGCAGTTAGATGATACATCGCACAAAATATAGTAATTGGTATAAAAGTAAAGGAATACATTGTGCACCATAGAAAGGTGACCAGAGAGAAAAAGAAGTGCATCTATACAGAAACTAGTTGGAAAAAGGAAAAGGCAGTGATTGGAAAAGTACGACGTGACAGAGCATTTATGGAACGACTTATAAAAGTGGAAAAAGTGAACAAGAAGACTCATTATGACTTTGTGAAAACAAGAGCTAAGGAAGAAAACTCAGTATGAGCATGTGACTCTTGTTAATGTTTATGCCATTATTATAGTTCTTTGCATTTCAATAGATAACAGTAACATAAGAACAAGATCACTGAGAAATACGCAATCACAAGAGACACAGCATTTATCCTGGGAAACCCTCTAGGGGAAGAAAACCCAGCAAAACTTCCTTATTATAGATTGCCAATACAATGCCAAGAGATAACTCAAACCAATACAGAAAGTCCTCTCCTAAAGATGCGCCACTCTCTCTCTCTCTCTTCTCCAACAGTACCTCTGAAACTTGTCTCTCAAATTGAGCAAGTGAAGTGTGTCTAAGTGAGGTGCTAGCCTTCTTATTTATACAAGTTTGGCACGTGTGAAGTGTCTCTTCACTGGCAGGGCCAACTTCTCAATCTAGGTGGGTAAACCCACCTTTATTATATTATGGGCTTCTTTAATATTATCTGGGGCTGACTTCTTCTTTAGCCTTTTACAATTACATTATGAACAATCCGCAAAAGGGGATTTGGTCCTATTACAATAACTGACATGATCAATCCACAATGGGGATTGATCCTATGAATAATATATCAATAATAAGCAGAATACACTTTGCAGTTACATTATTTCAACACTCCCCCTTAACAAGAAGGGTATTCTTCAACAGCATCAGGCGAGAGAGGTCTGCATCAGGAGGACAGTATCATCAATATCATCTTGGAGCATTGGTTGCATATCTATAAATCATCAGAATTTTTCTTCACCGGCAACATCGTCATTATCAAAGGAATGCCATCATCATCTGCATCAATATGTATCAATATAAAATTGATACCTTATCACAGCACAAGGCTAGCTCATCATAATACTAGACTGGCTTTACGTCACATTCGTTGAGTCGGAAGCTCAGTGCTAGTCACATCTCATCATCTTGCTTTACATCTAAAAACTAGGTCAGAAGAAAGGAACACATCATCTTGCTTTACGTCTAACAACTAGGTCAGAAGCAAGGAACACATCATCTTTCTTTACGTCTAACAACTAGGTCAGAAGCAAGGAACACATCATCTTGCTTTATGTCTAACAACTACGTCAGAAGCAAGAAACACATCAGCTACTCCCCCTTTCAAGGAGGGTCCTTTCGGCCTATGCCAAGATTATCTCGAAAGTGCTCAAACTTTATATGAGATAGAGGCTTGGTCAACACATCAACAACTTTTTCATCCATGCTAATGTACTGGAGCTTTAAGGCTCCTCTCTGCACCATGTCACGGATGTAATGATAGTGAATCTTTATGTGCTTCGACCTGTCATGGAATACAGGATTCTCTGTCATCTTTATGTGCTTCGACCTGTCATGGAATACAGGATTCTCTGTCATCTTTATGCAACTCTGGTTGTCACATAGGATCGTGGTTGCTTCCACCTCTAGGTCAAATAGACCAGTCAGGAACTTTCGAAGCCATATAGCTTCGTAGATAGCAGAACATGCGGCAATGTACTCTGCTTTCGTTGTGCTGATAGCAATACTGGATTGCTTCCTACTCTTCCATGAGATCATGGCTAATCCCAAACTGAAACAGTATCCTGAAGTGATTTTTCTGTCAGCAATGCTTCCTGCCCAATCTAAATCAGTATACCCACTCAATGTGAAATCATGATCTCCATCATAGCTGAGACCATAATCTAATGTACCCTTAAGGTACCTCATCACATGTTTTGCAGCCACTAGATGAACATGTCTGGGCTCTACCATAAATTGATTCAACGTGTTCATGGAAAAACAGATGTCTGGTCTGGTGTTCGTCAGGTACATCAGCAATCCAATAATCTGCTTATACAGTGTGGCATCAATCAAATCTGACGAAGTATCAACCAACAGCTTCAGCTTCGCTTCCATGGGTGTATTCATGGACTTGCATTCTAACATGTCGAATTTCTTCAGGATTTTGACTGCATACTTCTCTTGGTTAAGGAAGATCCTCTCTGGACTCTGCCATACCTCAAGACCTAATAAATAATGCATTAGGCCAAGGTATTTCATTTCAAATTCTGATGCGAGTCTCTTCTTACATTCGATGATGAGATTTTCTTCTCCAGTTAAGAATAAGTCATCCACATAAAGCAATAGTATTATTGGCTCATCATTCATAACCATGAAGTAGAGGTTAGAATCAGCTTTAATTTTGGTGAAGGCCAAGCTCATCAAGAAACTGTCTATACAGCCATACCAAGCTCTGGGAGCTTGCTTCAATCTGTATAAGGCTTTCTTCAACTTGCATACATGAGACTTCCTGTCTTCAACTTCAAATCCTTGAGATTTCTCTATATACACTTCCTCTTCGATGACACCATTTAGGAAGGTTGTCTTCACGTCCATCTGGTAAAACTTCCACTTCATCTTAACTACAAGGGATATGATGGTTCTGATCGAAGTGTATCTGGCTACAGGAGAGAATGTCTCTTCATAGTCAATTCCTTCTTTTTGAGAAAAGCACGAGCGACAAATCTTGCTTTATACTTCTCAATACTTTTGTCAGCAACATGTTTTATTTTGAAGAGCCATTTTGACAACACCACATCCTTACTCTTCGGTATGGGAACTATTTCCCATACATCTTTCTTTATTATGGATTGGTATTCCTCTGTCATGGCATCTGCCCATTCCTTCTTCTGAATGGCTTCTTCAAAGCAGATAGTCTTCTCTTCTAGGAGATCACACATCAAAGTTGTGTAACTGGAGAATGGATTTGGTCTTTTCACCTATCTTGTAGTTCCTTTGGGAACACCATACTTCTCTCCATATTGAATAAGTTCTATTTCCCAAGCAAGATTTATTTTATGGGAGAAAGTCATTTGAGGAGGTTCTTGACCTTCTGCTACATCATGGTCTTCAATAATTTCCTCATCATGGGAAGTTACGACTTCCCTCACTGGTTCTGCAGCTCTGGGAACCTCCCTCACTGATTCTGCAATCCTGGGGATTACGGGTTCCTCTTCATACACTTCTTCAAGCTGGCATATTCTCGATTTCTTGAGCGTTGCATCTTCATCAAAGGTCACGTCCCTGCTGATCTCAATGTGGTGGTGACCTGGTATATAAATTATGAAGACCTTGGAGACTTCAAAGTATCCCACAAATATTCCCTTCTTTCCTGAGGGTTCTAGCTTGTTTCTCTTCTCTTTCGGAATGTGTATGAAGACTAGGCAGCCAAATATTTTGAGATGGCATACCTTTGGTTTCTTTCCAGTGAACATCTCTTCCGGGGTCTTGAATCCAAGTGCGCTATGGGATAATCGGTTCTGCACATAAACAGTTGTTATTGCTGCTTCTGCCCATAAGCACATAGGAAGATCTTGATCATGGATCATGGTCTTCACATCTTCCATAATCGTTTTGTTCTTCCTTTCAGCTACACCATTCTATTGAGGATTATAGGGAGTAGTGAGTTCCCTCTTTATCCCAATATCTCTGCAAAAGTTCACGAACTCTTTTGAGGTGTATTCTCCTCCATTATCTGACTTGAGTATCTTAATCTTCCTTTCAGAAAGATTCTTTATCAAGGCTTTGAATTCCTTGAACTTGTTGAATACTTCATCTTTAGATTTCAAAAAGTATATCCAGGTCTTACGAGAATAATCATCAATGAATGATACATAGTATACATACCCACTAATGGAGGATGATGGCATTGGGCCACACACGTCTAAATGAATGAGTTCTAGGACTCCTTTTGCTTTACTGTCTTTCTTTGGAAAAGGGTTCTTCATATTCTTCCCTTGCGCACATCCATTGCATATGCCTTCATGATCAACCTTGAGTTCTGGTAAACCTGTGACAGCTTTGCATATGTATGGTAGCACCTTGTAGTTGATGTGAGATAATCTTCTATGCCAAATTTCGCATGATTTTTCAATGGCATGGGTCATGGTAGTCTCTGAGTGACCCTTTAGCTTATATAAACCATTTTCTTCATTTCCAATGATGATTGCTTCATTTATGGTTTCTCCTCTAGCCCACATAAGAACTTATCCATCTATGAAGGCAACTTTGTAGCCTTTCTTGTCTAAAGATGAAATGGAGAGTAAGTTCTTCTTCAAACCTGGTACATAGAGTATGTCCTTCATCTTTATTGAATTTTCTGAGTCTACCTTGTAGTTTGATTCTCCCACTCCCTTGATGGGATATTGGTAATCATCTCCAAGTGTCACTTTTTGAGAAAACTTATTTTCTGAAATACAAGAAAGAATGTTTATTTTACCTGTCATGTGCTTTGATGCACCACTATCAATGAGCCACGTGTCCTCTCCATGTGTTACCGATCCTGAAAGGGCCGAGATCAAGACATGGTCTTTGATCTGCTCTCTTATCATCTTTGCAGGTGGCTCTTCATCTTCGATTATGTGGGAATGGTGCCTCTTATGTTTCCTCTTGTATTCTTCTCATCTGACTGGACAAGATTTCACCATGTGTCCCATCTTGTCACAATGATAGCATTGTATATATGAGTAGTATCTTTCCTTGCGTTGTCCTTTCTTCTCAAATCTTCTTGGATGAGAATTTTCATGATTGAATTTGTTTGGGGGTTGAGATTCTTTGTAAGACTCATTCTGGAAGTAAGGTTTCTTCATTCCACCTTTGGTGTGAGTAGCTAGGGCTTGATCAACATCTCTTGCTATTAACGCTTCACGGTTAGCTACTCTTGTCTCTTCTTGAATGCATTCTTCCCATAGACCATCAAACTTTAGTTTCTCCTTTCTGCACAGATCGTTTGGATGAATGCATCCCAAGGTCTTGTGAGACCATTTAGGGCTGTCATTATGAGTTCTCATCTATGGTGTCTCCAATTGCTTCTAACTGTTGTTTGAATTATGATATCTTGGAGAAGTATTCTTCGATTGATTCTCCTTTCTGCATTCTTGTATTCTTGAGTTGAGATTTAAGATTCATCTTCCAAATTATGTTCTTCCCTTAATATAATATGGTTAGGGCATCAAACATTTCTTTCGGAGTATTCTTTGATGACACATGAGGGATCAAATGATCTTTTATAGAATCTGCAATGATTCTTTGGGCCTTGATTGTGTCATTTTGATGCTTTGCTTTCTCTGCGGCATCTGCGGGTTTCGGCACTTCTTCTTTGATGAATCTTGCTAGGTCATTCTCTGCAAGGATCAGGCCAATCTTATACTTCCAAGCATGAAAATTTTTCATGCCTTCCAGTTTGTCAACAAGCTTCGTGTTTGCAAACATATTTTACCTGGAGCTAGGAAAATGACCGAAAAATGAAAATGCTCAAAATCAAATTTTGAACTTACCAGGAGATGCGTTTGGCTGAGGCGAGTAGCCTGGTGTGCTTGGATCTGAGAAAATCCAAATTTTACCCTTCCAAACTTGATCTGTGGATTTCTGGACTGGTGCTTCTGGTTTTTTGGTACCTCTGGTACTCTGGTACTTCTGATACTTCTAGTACTTCTGGTTCTCTGGTTTTCTGGTACTTCTGGTACTTTTGTGAAACTAGGGTTTCACTTTCTGGGAGATCCAGCCACTGAAAAGGTGTGTTGATGATGCCGAAGTAATTCATGAGGGAGGGTGCATGTTTATAGATGGTTTTGGGGCTGAAAAGCTTCACCATCAAAAAGCCCTAATTTGCATATATGGTAACAGTGATGTTTTTCTCTTGCAAAAGATGCTTCCTTCAGCTTGGCTCTGATACCATGTTAATGTTTATGCCATTATTATAGTTCTTTTCATTTCAATAGATAACAGCAACATAAGAACAAAATCAATGAGAAATACACAATCACAAGAGACACAACATTTATCCTGGGAAACCCTCTAGGGGAAGAAAACCCAGCAAAACTTACTTATTATAGATTGC
>ML782752.1:196170-223251 GCA_009831015.1 Picea engelmannii | reverse complement strand
TGAGAAAAGGAAAGCATTGCAGCCTAAAAGTGAGAAGTGTATATTTGTTGGTTATTATGAAGATGTCAAAGGTTACAAACTTCTTCAACCATAGTGTAATGAAATTATTATTAGAAGATATGTTAAATTTGATGAAAATATCTTGGCCTGTGAGCCTAATTCAGCATTTGTGCCTTCTTTGGCCTGCGAGCCTAATTCAGTGGTTGTGCCTTCTTCGGCCTACGAGCCATCTTCGGCATTTGTGCCTTCTTCTGTTTTGGTTTCTTCTTCATATGATGACAATGAGGATGAAAATCCACCTCCACATGCCAACCTTCCTCTAGATGAGTCCTTTGAACCTGAACCAGCACCAGCTCCATCGCTTCCTAGATGGGTCTGTTCAACACGAGAAGCAGTTGGTGATCTTGTAGGTGATCCTTCAAATAAACGTCGGAGAGGTTCACAGTTCCAGCGAGCCTCTTCTCTTTTGGCTCAAGTTTCAAAAACTCATGATCTAGAGACATTTGCAGAAGCTTTAGGTCATCCAGATTGGGATACAACAATGAATGAAGAGTATCATTCTTTAATGACAAACGATACTTGGGATCTTGTACCTCTTCCAAAAGCAAGAAAACTTGTCAGAAGTAAATGGGTCTACAGAACTAAGTATGCATCAGATGGAAGTGTTGAAAGACACAAGGCTCGGTGATCAAGATTTTATGAGCAGAACGAAATGACTATAGATTATTAACAGGTGCTTAACACAAAATAATAGAGATACAATAAAACTGGTTTTCTATTCAATAACGAAATAAGTTGAAACTGTAAAATGCAGAGGAAACAAGCTTGCTGGAATGGTGGCGACTTATCTATGAGAAGAGATGTGACGGTTGTGTTGATTCGCAAGAAGATGATTACAATGAGGCTCTGAAGGCCTTTTTACAATAAATAGGAATGAAAAAAACCCTAGACATCCAAAAACCTAACCCTAGGAGATGAAGCGCCAAAAGTCATGTGGGCCCCGTTTGGGTAAGTTAGTACATCAACTTCCAGGGGTCGTAGCTTTTGCATACGATCTCCGTTTTAGGTGCATGATAGCCCGTTGGAAAGGTATCGTCAAGGAGATTCATTTTGGGGGCTCAAACATGCCTTGGGATATTATTGAGAAGCTTGATCCCTAAAAAACTTCATTTAGGCACTCAAAATGGCCCCGGAAGTTAAAACTGCTAAAAATAGTAAAGTGCCAAAATTGCCAAAAAATTGTTTTGAGCCAGTTGGAAAAGTTGGGTGGCCACCGATATCCACTTGGATCAATCCTCCATCCTTAGGAAGCAATGGTCTCCATTGCATTGAGTTCCCCCATCATATGAGGAATTTTTTGTTGAATTTGGCCCCGGGTGAGCCACTTGCCTTGGTGTAGGAGCTGCCATGCTTTGACGACTCGATAAAGTTGGATCCTTTGATGTCGAGTACCCTTGATTTGTGTGTCCACAATCTGATCATGGGATGCCTATTGTATGCAATCGGTGTTGAGCTCTTTTGGTGTCAGTTGTTCTGCGACTTCTGAGGTGTCCAATAATGGTGGGAAATAAGGACGAAGGAGATCCACGTTGAACACTAGGTGTAGGCCAAGGAAAGGAGGAATGTTGATCTCAAAATAATTATCCCCCATGACCTTGGTGATAGTTTACAACCCATAATGGAGTGGGAAAATATTTCGATTGGGTCCTATAAGTTGTTCTTTCTGCAAGTGCAACCAAACTTTGTCGCCCACATGAAACTTATGTGGTACCTGATGTTGATCGTGGCATTGTTTGTACTTATTATTGGACTTTTGTAGGATATCCTGAACCTGTTGGTGGATGTGTTGGATCTGCTCAATGAACTAGGTGGCTTTGTCAGCTTCAGTTGGAGAAGGAGATGAGTCGTTTGAGGTGACTGCAAGAGGAAGTGCAACATCAATGGGACCCAATGGATGGAATCCCAACCCAACCTGAAAGGGGATGTGGTCGGTTGAGCTATGCAAGGCTCGGTTGTAGCTATGTTGGACATAGGGAAGGCTCTCATCCCATGTGTGAGGGTGCTTTGAATTATACATGTGAAGGATATGCACAATCATTCAATTTACGACCTCGGTTTGGCCAGCTGTCTAGGGGTGGAAGGTCGTGGATTTGGTGAGCTTGGTGTCTAGTAGTGACCAGAGGCTCAACCAGAATGTGTTGAGAAATCAAATGTCCCGATGTGAGACAATGGTTTGTGGGATTTTGAAATGTACCCAGACTCATTCAAAGAAGAGCTTGGCAATGGCCCCTGCTATGATGCTCTTCTTGCAGGCAACCACAATTGCCATCTTAGAAAAGCGATCAACAACAAAAAAAACACAGTCATTTCCCTACTTGGTGGATGGGAGGCCCAAAATGTAGTCCATTGAGAGGGGTGTACAGGCCCTGTTTTTTAGTGGTCGGTTTGGCAATAGCGCAAGCAGTGCAGGACCTGATGTACTTGTTGACCTCCTATCAAAGTTTTGGCCAGTAGAAATGTTTATGTAGCATCACCATTATATTTTTGATGTCGAAGTGTCCTTCCACCTGACTATAGTGGGATTCCCAGATCAGCTTCACTCACTCACTTGATGGAAAATAGATATGGCCCAGATGACACAACAAACCATCCTAAAGATGGAAATTATCGACAACTGCGTTTGCACCCAACATTTGGTAGGTGGTGGCAAAGTCTGGGTCTGTCTCATAGAGTTGGGGGCATCTAGAGGTGTCATGGTCGCAAGAGTCTATCATCGTGGTGAGAGCCGCGACTGGTGATTTTCTAAGGCAATCAGCGACGTGATTGGTGCTTCTTGTTTTATACTTGATGTTGAGGTGGAATTGTTGCAAGTATGTGGACCACTTTTGATGGTGTTCATTCTGCAATTTTCCTTGTGTGAATGAACGGCAATGGCTTATGATCAGTGTGGATGACTGTCTCCTTCCCAAGAATGTAATGTCTCCACTGGCGGTAGGCTTACACAATGGAGTACATTTCTTTATCGTAAGTAGGTTACTTACAGACAACATCTGATAGTGTCTCACTATGATAGACCACGGGGTGGCCTTGCTGAGTGAGAACGGCGCCCACAGCATAGTCTGAAGCATCTGTCTTGATCTCAAAGGGATATTGTAGGTCTGGTAATGAAAGTATTGGGGCTAAGCACAAGTGTTGCTTCAAATCATTGAACGCTTGTTGTTGGGACCAGCCCCACGCAAATTTCTCCTTACCACCACCTATGTTTATTTGGCTAATGGCCCATGCAATATGGGAGAATCCCAACACGAACCTACGATAGAAATTGGCAAGGCCCAATAAGCTCTGAAGCTCAGTGAGTGTGGTTGGGGATGGCCAGTCATGGATGACTTGGATCTTGGTTGGATCCACATGTACGTCATGTTGATCAATGATGTAGCCCAGGTAATGGACCTTGTCCATGCCGAAGGAGCATTTTTCCAAGTTGGCGTATAGCTTGTGCTGTCGCAGGGTCTGCAGAACCTACTGAATATGCTGCAAGTGTTCGGCCCAAGTCTTGTTGTAAATGAGAATGTCATCCAGATACACCACTAAAAAACTATTAGTGAATGGTCGCAGGATATTGTCTATCATCCTCATGATGGAGCATTTGTCAAACCAAAGGGCATGACCAACCATTCAAAAAGGCCTTCCTTTGACTTGAAGGCGGTCTTCCATACGTTTGCTTGTTCTATCGGGACCTGGTGGTAGCCAAACTTCAGATCAATCTTAGTGAAGTATATGGCCCCCGTGAGTTGATCAAGGAGGTCATCTATTCGGGGAATCGGGTATCATTTTTTTACTATGATTTTATTCAGAGCTCAGTAATCAATGCAAAGTCGCCATGTTCCATCTGTCTTCTATACCAGCACGATTGGGCTCCCGCAAGGTGATGAGATGGAATGGATGTGGCCCTTGTGGAGCAGTTCTTGGATCTGTCACTTGATCTCCTCATTCTCTAACAGAGAGCGTTGATAGACTGGCCCATTGGGAAGCGGTAAGTTGGGGATCAAATCGATGGGGTGCTTGACTTGGCATTGCAGAGGTACCCCAGTAGGTGAGGAGAAGATAACAGAGTATTCTTCCATGACCTTATCTACTTGTTTTTGTTGTGTGGAGAGGTCGGCCACAGAGATCCTAGATGTGGTTGTGATCTTTCGCTTATTCTGAGAGAAAATCATGAAGAAGACAAACTTCCCCATCTGAGAGATGACCTTCCTGCATTTCTTAGCAGAGATCAAGGAAATAGCACTAAGTGGGACTGCCTCGGGTATACTGTACAATTTCCTATTCAAAGTAATAATAGCACTATGAGGCCTAGACTCATATACAACATGATGTTTCCATAAATAAGGTTGTCCCAAAAGAACATCACAAACTTTTAGAGGAGAAACATCACACAATACCTCGTATTTGAAGGGCTTGATGTCGTACGACAGTTGGCACTGTTGGCTGACACGGAGATTGCTTCCTTGGCGGAGCCATCCAATGGTGTAGGGTTGTGGGTGCGGCATTGTTGGTAAGGCCAGTTGCTTGATGACCTCTGCTGAGATGAGGTTATTTTGGCTACCGCTATCAATGATGAAGTACATTGGGGTGTCTTTTACCCACATCTATGAATGGAAGAGGCGCTCTCCTTCTTCTGGCTCGTCTGGTTCACCAGGTTGGAGCTTGGTGGTAGCAACGGTGGCACTAGGTTTCGCGTCAATGATCCGTCTTCCCCTTTCTGGTTCTGGCTCAGAGTCTGAATCTGCATCTGATTCATAGGCTTTCACTTCAGCCACCAGCAACTGCTTTGAGCGGCAATCAGCAGTGTTATTCCAAGGGCTCTTATGGAAGTCGCACCACTTCCCGATAATTTCTTTGTCTTTCTAGTGTCCTTCTTTGTTTGCGGCTTGGACTGATTGTCCCGATACTATCCATATTTTCTCTATCCTATGTTCTGTGGGTTGGGGATGCCCTTTCCTGGCTTTTGTTGTGAGGGGTTCCCAGGCCCAAATTGTCACGTCTTTTGTTTGAGCTTCTACTCAATTTTGACGGCATATCGGTAGGCTGCACCCAAGGATGAGATGTCCAAAAATTCCATTTTGGTCTGGATGTATCTATGAAGAGCACTGCGATACTTGAGCACCAAATGTCACTCTGAATCTTTGATACCCAGCTTGGTGCACAAGGTATGGAAGATATTTGTGAAATCTGGCACTGCTTGGTCTCTTTCTTGCCGCAGTGTGGTCCATTTGGTATACAGGTCGTCATAACTTCCGACAGGGTAGTATTGTTCCTTAATAGCATCCCTGAAGGATTCCCAGGTGGCCATGACTGTAAATAATGAGGGTTCCTCTATTTCCTTTTTCTCACAGGAAGTTTCCCACCAATCTTTGACATGGGGAATGGCTTTGAGGAGCGCAAAAGTAAAATTTTCTCTACTCGAAAAGTTATGGACAGAAAAATACCCTTCTAGTAGATTCAACCACTTGTCTACATGATTTGCGTCTATATGACCTTCAAATATAGATATTTCAAATTTTATTTGTACCTTCAAGGGGGTGGCGCCTCTGCTCGAAGAAGGTGTGTCACCTGTTGGTAGCCACCGAAGGATTTACGCAAAATTATCCATCATTTGCGCGAAATTATCCATCATATCGTTCCTCTGTTGCGTGAGGGATTCCTCAATCGACAGTTTGAAAGGATCTCTTGTCCCATCATCTTTATTTTCTCCTACCATGAGAGGTCGCTTGGGCGTGCGATATCTTTTGTCCTCAAGAGAAACAAGCTCGAAACCTAACTCTTTGTACTCCAACCTCGTTGGGGAAATGCATTAAGACGACAATTAGCAGACCGCTTTGATACCACTAATCCAGATTTTATGAGCAGAATGAAATGAATACAGATTAATAACAGGTGCTTAACAAAAAATAAAAGAGATACAATAAAATTGGTTTTCTATTCAATAACGAAATAAGCTGAAACTGTAAAATGCAGTGGAAACAAGCTTGTTGGAATATGGCGGCTTAGCTCTGAGAACAGATGTGACGGTTGTGCTCATTCACAAGAAGATGATTACAATGAGGCTCTGAAGGCATTTTTACAATAAACGGTAATGCCAAAAACCCTAGACATTCAAAAACCTAACCCTAGGAGATGAAGCGCCAAAAGTCATGTGGGCCCTGTTTGGGTAAGTTAGTACATCAACTTCCTGGGGTCGTAACTTTTGCATACGATCTCCATTTTAGGTGCATGATAGCCTGTTGAAAAGGTATCGTCGAGTAGATTCATTTTGGGTGCTCAATCATGCCTTTGGCTATCATTGAGAAGCTCAGTCCCTAAAAACCTTCATTTAGGCCCTCAAAATGGCCCCAGAAGTTAAAACTACTAAAAATAGTAAATTGCCAAAATTGCCAGAAAACTGTTTAGAGCCAGTTGGAAAAGGTGGGTGGCCACCGATATCCACTTAGATCACTCGATTAGTTTCCAAAGGATTTCCCCAAGTTGAAGGAATTGACTATAATGAAACCTTTTCCCCTATAGCCAAAATGAATTCCATCTGCCTTGTTCTTGCCCTTGCTGCCTCACATAAATGGGAGGTCCATCACATGGATGTTAAATCCACCATGGAGATTTGCAAGAAAAAATATACATGGAACAACCTCCTGGATATGTCCAGAATGACTCTAGCCTTGTTTGTCGCCTTAATAAATATCTTTATGGTCTCAAGCAAGCTCCCCGAGCTTGGTATGCCAAAATGGGCAGCTTTCTTATTGTCACTGAATTCTCTAGATGCCATTCTGATCCTAATGTTTATACCAAGAAAGTAGAAAGTCATCTCATAATCCTTGTCCTTTATGTTGATGACCTTATCCTTACTGGTAGTCACTCAAAACTTTTAAACATTGTGAAAACTAGCCTTAAGAAGAAATTTGAAATGACAGACTTAGGCATTTTGCACTATTTCCTTGGCCTCCAAGTTTTGCAAACCACTGAAGGAATTTTTCTTTCCCAATCTAAGTATGCGTGTGACCTTCTTCATCACTTTTGCATGGATGATTATAAACCAACCCCTTCTCCCTTCCAATCTAGAGTCAAGATTATTGTCAGTTGTACTTCTCCCTAAGTTGATGCCACCCTGTATCGTCAATTAGTTGGTATCCTCTTATACTTGACTCATACCCGTCCTGATCTTTCCTTTGTTGTTGGTCTTGTTGCCTGGTATATGAAAACACCCCATGAAAGCCATTGGAAAGAAGCTAAAAGGATACTTCGCTATGTCTGTGGTACAGTTCAGTTCAGGATACATTACAGTTCAGAGGGGACTCCTTTATTAGTTGGTTTCACTGATTCAGATTGGGTCGGCAACCCTGATGATCAGAAGTCTACTAAAGGTTATGTTTTCAGCCTTGGTTCAAGACCTGTCACTTGGGCATGAAAGAAACAACAGGATATTGCACTTTCTTTAGTAGAAGCAGAGTACCGAGCAGTGGTAAATGTAAGTCAGGAAGACTTGTGGCTTCGACAGATCCTTTCAGAGTTTGGATTCCACCAGCAGCATCTGACCAGCCTTTGGTGTGACAATCAGAGTGCCATCAAGCTCACCAAAGACCCAGTTCAACATCAACGTAGAAAACACATCAAGATACACATGAACTTCATCAGAAATCTCATTCATGATCAAGTTATTGAAGTGCTCATTTTCCCTACAGAAGATCAAGTTGCAAACATTTTCACAAAGTCTCATATAGAAGCGAAGTTTTCCAAACTTTGATCTATGTTAGGAGTTCAGGAAGTTTTCATTAAGGGGGGATATGCTCGAATTCCTTCTTCCTTCTCCTATTTTGTCACTATTGTAAATCCTTCAATCCTATCCCAAGTTATTCTTAAGGGGGTATGTTAAGATATTTAGACACTTAGGAGCTAGTTAAGATATACTTGGTCTAATGTGTCGTTATGTAAAAGTGTGTTTCTTAGTGTGTTTCTTTAGTATGAATTAGTATGCATTTGTAGTTAGGAAATCCGACGGTCACTATATGTTCCTGACATAGAGTGATATGACGGTTCATACTCTCCTTGATCTTAACGGCCATTGATCCGTGTCTTAACACCCGATTGGTCCATGATCTCTATTTAAAGATCATGGAGGGTCAATTGCCGATGATCGATTGTGAGAAACTCTCTTGTAAAATATCTCTATAATCTTTTTCTTTTTCATTAATAAACTGCTCCAAGTGGTTGCGTTGGATGGGGCCATGGATGTTTCCCCGTACGAGTTTTACCACATGAAAACATTGGTGTGTTGATATTTGATCTGGTTATGTGAGTGGTTACTGAAGGTGGTCGTCCTCTGTTGGAATACCTGTGTTGTCGAACAAAAAATGACAGGAAGAATACAATCACCAGAAGGAATCCCCCTAATAAATATCTATTCATTGGATACTTTTACTCTTGTAATAATTTTGGACATAAGGCAGTACACTGCAAAGATTATGGACAATACAATAACATAAATTTCCAAAGATATAAGAACAATAGGTACAATATAGAGAAGACAAACTACAACTCATTTGCTCCTTTGCAAAACTTCAATATTGAATGTAAAAAATGCAACAACTATGGTCATAAAACCATAAAATATAGATTACCAATGCAATCCATAAAAGTAGGAAACCCTATCAAACAGAATAAGAAGACATGGAAAAGAAAATCTGAAGTACCAAACAAGAAAGATGATGAAAACATTGCTCCTGAAATTGATAAAGTTAATAATAGGAGATTGGTGGGTAAAACTTCTAACAAGGAATCTAATAATCAAAGCTATGCATATAAAGTAGATCAAACTCAAGACATGAAAACTCCAAAACTTGATAATGTCATACAAGAAGATTATCCATTACCCAACAAATGGAAACTAATAGAGGAATATTCTCAAAACAAGGATAAAGAAACTTTTGGTGCACATAATAGTGACGTTGATGATGAATATTCAACAGTACAACAACCAGAAGAATTGAGTGATGATTATCTCAGAAATTTTTCAATCCTATTTTAATGGTCCACTAAAACTCCTTCTGAAAGAAAAATTAAAAACAAAGAAGGGAAGGAGAAATTAGGGAAGACTTAAAAATCATTCATGTTGATGCTCCTATGAGCATTGAAGCACATAAAAATGAATATGATCATCAAAAGCATCATGGTTTGATTATATAACTCTATGCAGGATCTGACATAGTTTATTGCAGGTCTTCATCTGCCCAGGAATAGTACAGGCTATGTATTGGTCTCAGAATGGTTATAAGTGGACAAACCGTAAATGGAAGTTACTATGTGAGAAAGAAATGGAATGAATGGATAATTCTGCAGCAGTGAGGTGATGATGAAGATAGACTGAGTACAACTCTGAAAATGAAAATACTGTGTTATCACATGAACTTGTCAGAGTCCTGTGGGTTTGTGGTTTCTACCTAAGTCTGTAATTTTTCCCTGTCTCTATCCTTTTCACAAACCAAGTCTTAAATTTCCCCTTCAGTTGGCAAAGTCGTTTTTGTTTTCCCCTTTATGTTTGAGCACTCATCTCCTTGGCCTCTATCATTGATCCTTCTGTCTTCCCAAACCCACAGCCAGTTGTCCAAATCCTTGATCGTGCAGGCTACAGCCATGAACACAAAATGCAGCTTTCTCAAACAGTTTGTTTTGGGATTGAAGCATAACTAGAAGGCAGTTTTAATCTTTCAACGCCGAATTTTCCGAAGCTGTCGAAGTCGCCAAAGGCCGATTTGTGAACCAAATCTCGGCCATTGTTTTGAAAGGGAAGATCTGATCCATTGATTTGGAGGGGGAAGATTTGAGTCGTTGATCGTGAAAGCCTCATCCAAGATCATGATGTCAATGACCACAGTCCATTGCAGGAACGCAACATGCTCGGGCGATAATTTTCTTGAGCGGTCCTGCAATTGAAACAATGGTAAGTCAAGAGCAATACATGGTGAAAGGAGATGGATTGCGGGCCCAAAAGAGGTCTAAATCCAAACCACATTTGAGCGGCCCTGCAATCACGGACTCATATAACATCCTATCCAAGAGAAGTGCATGGTCGTCGCTCACTCGTTCGGGCATGCGAGTTTTCTTCAAGCACCTCGCTCCACATCACCCCTGCACATACGCTATCAGCCTGCCACTTGCAGCACTCACATTAGTCACGGAAGAAGATCTGCAGAGCCTCGAGGCATCAGGATTGACTCTCAGAAATCATTGGCACCGTCTGAGAACAGTTATGGGTGTTAGGACCAGTCCTAATCCCAATGAAGATGGTTATTGAATATAGTGGGTAGCATTTGAGACCTCGCCTCATCCCATAAATGGAAAATGTTGTAGAGAGAAGCCATGAAAGAACACTTACGATATGAATCTTCCTTATGGGCAATTTTTCTTGTAAATCACATAACTATGCATGGCTCACGTTTGACATCATTAAGTTTGCACAACTTGACAGAGTGGGTGTCGATTGAAGGCTTTGAAGGCAATTATATGATCACATTCCTGGTGGTTGCATCATTTTAGTATATATATGCATTTTTTATATTTTGTTAAGGTCGAATGGTTGAGCTAGGCTCCTTGCTATTGTAATATTTTTATGAAGAACATTGGTTCTCTCGTTATGTATTTGTTTTTTGAAACATCTTGGTTAATCTAAGTCATCTTTCTTACTCCATCTTATTTGCCTCTGATATTGAGAGAATTCATGAATGAATGATTCACATGGATTTTTATGACTATATTATGATGAATGTTATATTATAGTGTTGTTATAATTTCTTTCGGTTTCTTTGAGATTTGAATTCAAGAGGATCTTATGTTTAAGTTTTTCCTCCTTAGGCTGTTGAAAGACTTGATGTCCACAACAAACCTCTACACTCTCCTCACCAAAGTCTTCCTCCTACTCACCCTTACTCCAACTTACTGACTGAAGTTGATTCCAGACCTCAATTGCTTATGCATGTTAGTCTAGATTTCTGAGTTAGAACGTTATTATCATTGAGTCTTCTCCATTTGACCACCTAAACTCATTTACATTTACTGCATAAACTGATGGGTATTAGGATTACATTCTATGCAATCTGAGGGTGACTTCTAGTGCTAACATTTCTGGCGCCATTTTCAGGGAATGAATTGAAAACATTTCCCTCGGATAGAATGACACAGAAACTCTGATTCTGAAGGTGCATCAGATATCAATACCATTGAAGATTGCAACTTGCACCTGGCGATTCCACTGTTTTGACCCCACTGTTTTAGTTCTGGCTCCTAAAGGTAGAAACACAAGGTCCACTCCACTGCTTCCTTGATCTAGTTGGATATCAATGACCACCCACCTTTTCCAACTGGCTCAAAATAGTTTTCTGGCAATTTGGGCAATTTACTATTTTTAGCAGTTTTAACTTCCGGGGCCATTTTGAGGGCCTAAATGAAGGTTTTTCGGGATCTAGATTCTCAATTATTACTAAAGGCATGATTGAGCCCCGAAAATGAATCTCCTCAATGATACCTTTCCAACGGGATATCATATGCCTAAAATGAAGATCGTATGCAAAACTTACGACCCCGAGAAGTTGATGTACTAACTTACCCAAACGGGGCCCACATGACTTTTGGCACTTCATCTCCTAGGGTTAAGTTTTTGCATGTCTAGGGTTTTTGGCATTCGTGTTTATTGTAAAAATTCCTTCAGAGCCTCATTGTTATCATCTTCTTGTGAATGAGTGCAATCGTCACATCTCTTCTCTAAGATAAGCCTCCACCATTCCAGCAAGCTTGTTTCCGCTGCATTTTTATAGTTTCAGCTTATTTCCTTATTGAATAGAAAACCAGTTTTATTGTATCTCTGTTATTTTTTGTTAAGAACCTGTTAATAATATGTAGTCATTTTGTTATGCTCATAAAATCTGGATCATGCCTCTAGCAACGTCTGAAGCTGACCCAGAGGAAATTATCAGAAAGGGAAAGACCGCTCAAAAAGGTACCTCTACTGTTGTACCAAGTTTTTCTGATAATTTGCATAATCCATCTTTACAAATTCCAGTAACTGTTTTTTATTCTCCTATTATACAAACTACTGGAGTTTCAATAAATTTAAGTTTTGGGAGTTTTCATACTGATTTATCCCCTCCTATTCTTGGTTTGGAAGGAGAGAGCTTTGACACCCCTTTCTCCCCCGAAGTTGTGAAGTGGAAGGAGAGAGCTTTGACCTTAGAAGACTTTACTACTCCTCCTCCTATTAGAGTTGTTGTAGTTACAGAAGGGGAAACCTATGTTACCTCTATCCCCTCATCTTTATCTTCTAACGCTCAGCCTTTTCCTTTTTCTCCCAGAAGCACAGTCCCAGTCTCGCCTGTCTGAACTCCATCTCCTCCTATTTCTCTTCTAGTTCACGTCCAAATGGCAGGTGCTAATCCTCCTAGGAACAGGATGGATGAGATATTGGCTGCTAGATACACCCCTCTGGTTTTACCTCAGCCTATGAATGCTCTCCCACCCACGGACTACCTTAAGTACATGCCCCAGTTCACAGGGGAGGGAGATGTGACTGTAGAAGAGTACCTTGCATCCTTTTATAGATTTGCAAAGATTCAGGCCCAAAAAATGAATATGTGTGGATGAGAGTTTTTGTACAGAGCCTTGACGGTGATGCTAGGGATTGGATTAAGGACTTGCCTCCTAGATCTATTGATGGGATTGTTGCTCTGGATGATTCATTCTTAAGGAATTGGGGGAATAAAAAAGATCTCATTTATTATATTACAAAATTCGGGGCACTTAAGAGAGAAGAAGGGGAATATGTTTCAGACTTCTAGAAAATATTTAATAAGATGTATAAAAATATTCCCGCTAAAGTTAAACCTTCATAAACCTCTACCAAGATGACTTATGCTAGTGCTTTCGACCCTGATTTTTGCCTCCTATTGAGAGAAATAAGGGCTACCTCCTTGGATCATATGCAAGATGCATCCCTTGAAGTAGAATCCAATATATTGGCAGTTGAAAAACTTAGGGGCAAAGTTGATAGAGACAGAAGAAAAGGTAGGTATGAAACTCTGACTTCTAGTTCCTTTGTTGCCCCCCTCAAACGGATGAAGTGACCAAGCTACTAAAAACACTTTTTGCTAGAATGGAAAATATTGAATTAGAAGGAAAGAAGAGCTATAGGAATCCCCAAATTGCCGATAATAGGGGTAGTTTCAAGAGACCAATTAATGCCCCTCGGACCATTCAGAGATATCAGAGGAACAAGGACCGAGATGATCAGAAAATCCAAACTCCTCTCCAAAATAACCTGGTTACTAATGAAGATGGAGAGGAAGAATATTTCGATCTTGAGATCCATTTCCTTGGAGATACCTCTTCATCCCCTCATTTACCTCAGTCTGCATATGAAGAGGCCCTCATAAGTAATCAAATGAATGAGCTGAGTAAAGGGGAAGAGGCCAGCCACACTCCAAACAGATATAATCTAAGGTCCAAACAAAAAGAAGGGAAATCTGACATCCCTGATCGGCCTACCAGAGTAGAAAAACCTGGTAAATATATTGCAGACCGAGGCAAGGAAAAGAAGGCACAGACCCCCCCACCAGCGGTCAAAGGTCCTATTCCAAAAGTGAGAGAAATTATAAAGGCCCCCTCCTCTTTCAACTTTGAGCATGAAATACAAAAAATTAGAATCCCTATACCCATTTCAGAGCTGGTCAAGCATGAAGACTTCAAAAGGTGTCTCTCCAAAATGTTGCAGCCCGAACCTTCATATCATTCCACAGACTCAGTTAACCTCTAAGATGAAAGGCCAGCTGTCATATTAGGGTCTTTGGTGGAGGATAGAGATGACTCCTCCCCTCCCTTCTACACTTCATTAAACATCCATGATAAGGTGTTGCATAAATGCTTAATGGATTCAGGGGCATCTCACAATCTTATGCCTAAGATTGTCATGGAAGAGCTTGGGTTGGAGGTGACAAAAACCTACCACAACCTGTATTCTTTCGACTCCAAGAAGGTGAAGTTCCTTGGGGTTATCAAAGACCTGGTCGTTTCTCTATTCCAGCTATCGATGAAGAGCATGGTCATGGACATCATAGTGGCTGATGTTCCCCGTAAGTTCGGGATGCTCCTATCTAGATATTCGATAAAGAGATTGGGGGGAACCCTATAGATGGACCTTTCATATGCCACCATTCTTGTATTCGGGAGTGAAAAAAGGAGACTCTACAGGAAAGCACAGCTCGCGTACATCATCAGTGATGAAGCAAACCCCACCAACCATCCTATTTTTTCTTTTGACACTGATTTGTGATCCAGCATATTGCAACTGACTGATACTCCTGAACCTCCTCTTGAATTAGGAAACAGTCCATTGGTTTTTGTGAAAACCCTCCTCCAACTACCCTTGGTTGGAAGATGTTCTTTGACGAAGCCTCTTCTAAGGAAGGTGTTGGTGCTCGGGTAGTCTTTGTTTTACCATGTCAAGATACCATACCCTTGTCCTACAAGTTAGAATTTGAAGCTACCAACAATGTGGCAAAGTATGAATCTCTTGTTTTAGGCTTAAGGGCTGCAAAGGACATGGGGATAGAAGAGCTATCAGTGTTTGGAGATGCAGAGCTAATTTTTCATCAGATCAAAAATACTTATCAAGCTAAGCATCCTAGGCTCAGATCTTACAGAAACAAAGTGTGGGACCTAGTTGACAGTTTCTTCTTGGATTTAAACATTTCATTTATTCCAAGAGAAGAGAATACCACGGATGATTCTTTGGTTGTTTCAGCAAGCCATTTCTGAGTCCCACTACCACCTAAACTCAAGTATGATGTAGAGGTGAAATATAGACCCTTTATGCCTAACAATGTCAAGCATTGGAAGGTGTTTGAGGATGATCTTGAGATCAAAAAATTCCTTGAGTCCATTGATGAATTCTTTGCATTACATATTGATCAAGATCATGATTCTAAAAGTAACCCTCATGATGATGTATTTGTAAATAAAATTTCTAATCACCATATTGTTCAACTGCCTACCAACCAGATTCCAAACGGACTAGCTCCTTTGGAAAGATTGTTTGATGGGAATGATGTGGTAGTAAAATTTAAAGGCTCAACTGATGATGCTGATATAAGTGAGTGCAATATTGGCACAGAGAAGGACCCAAAATTTGTCAAGTTGTCAAGCAGCTTGTCAAGGGAACAAAGGGTTGAATATGCAAAGTTGTTAAAATAATTTTCTTATGTGTTTTCCTGGACATATGAAGATCTCATAACATATGACACAAGTGTCATTGAACATAAGATACCATTGAAGGACGAGGCCAAACCATTTAGGCAGAAATTGAGACAAATAAATCCTATGTTGTTACCTATTATGGAGAAAGAGGTGAAATTTGTTTTCGATGCCCAGATTATCATCCCTCTGAGGTATTCTGAATGGGTGGCCAACTTGGTCCCAGTGAGAAAGAAGAATGGATAAAACAGACTTTGTGTCAATTTCAGGAACCTGAACAGAAGCTCTAAGAAGGAAAATTACCCCCTGCCAAAGATGGAGCACATATTACAGAGGGTAACAGGTGCATCTAGGATGTCCATGATTGATGGATTTTCTGGCTACAATCAGATCTTTGTCTTGCCTGAAGACAGAGAAAAGACAGCCTTCACTACTCATTGGGGTACATTCATGTACACTAAGATGCCCTTTGGATTGATGAACACAAGGGCAATCTTCCAACGAGCTATGGACATTGCATTCATCGGAGAAAAGGATAAATTTGTAGTCATCTATTTGGATGACATTACAGTTTTCTCTGGGTCTGATAAAGAGAATTGTTATCATCTAAGAAAGGTCTTCTTGAAATGCAAGAAATTTGGCCTCTCCTTAAATCCTAAAAAGTCATTGTTTTCCATGAATGAGGGGAAATTATTGGGGCACATAGTATCAGCTGAGGGAGTAAGGATTGATCTCAATAGGGTAGAAGCTATCCAAACTTTGTCACTCCCTAGATCCAAGAAAGAAGTTCAGTATTTCTTGGGGAAGATTAATTTTCTGAGAAGGTTTGTTTCAAATTTTGCTGAGTTGGTGAAGTTTATCACAGCCATGTTGAGGAAAGGAAATGAAATCAAATGGACTTATGAATCTTGTAACTCGTTTGACCAAATAAAGAAGGCCTTGACTGAAGCACATGTGATCATCAGTCCTAACTACTCCAAGGAGTTTCTGATTTTCTATTTTGCTTCATTTGACATAGTAGCAGCTATTTTATTGTAGAAAAATGTCGAAGGGTTAGAGCAACCCATTTCCTTTTTCAGTAGGGCACTGAGAGATGTTGAAATAAAATATGACATCATGGAAAAACAGGCCTATGCTTTGGTTAAAGATCTCAAAGCCTTTATATTTTATGTGTTGCATTCAAAAGGCATTGCATATGTCCCTTCATCTTCCATGAAGGATATCCTCCTTTAGCCTAACATAGACGGAAGAAGGAGCAAGTGGATTTCCAAAATCCTTGAATTTGATCTTGAAATAAAGCCTAGAAAATTGGTTAAAGGTCAAGGTTTAGCTAGGTTGATAGATGAATCTAATTATAAATCCTTGGGGGTCAGTTTCATCAACATGTTTTCAGAGAATTGGCAAGTTGAGTTGTCTGATGAAGATCCTCAAGTCACACCCCTATTGGCAGGATGCATTTGGTATAAAGACATTATATTTTTCCTACAGAAGTTGTAGCCTCCTAATGGAATGGGAAAGAGAAAGGTAAGAGATTTGAAACTCAAATAAATTAAATATTGTCTGATTGATCAAGTTTTATATTGGAAAGACCCTTTAGGAGTGCTTTTGAGATGTCTAGACCCACAGGAAGCCCAAAAGATTATGTATGATTTTCATGACAGTTTATGTGGGCGGCATCACTTCTGGAGAACCACAACCTACAAGATTCTCAAGGTTGATTATTTTTGGCCTAGTCTCTTCATTGATGTCTGTGCAAAGATCAGGTCTTGTGTCAAGTGTCAGAAATTCTCTGGAAAGCAACAACTCAAGTCTTTGCCATTAAATTTTGTGGTAATTTTAGGACCCTTTCAGCAGTGGGGCCTAGATTTTATTGGGGAAATTCATCATGCTTCAAGTGGTCAACATAGTTTGATCTTGACTACCACAGACTACTTTACTAAGTGGATAGAGGCCATCCCCACATGAAATGCTTCCCACGATATAATCATTGGTTTTATTGAAGATATTATGGTAAGATTTGGTTGTCCAAATAGAATTGTCTCTGATAATGTTGTAGCTTTCAAGGATGAACCATTGATTAAGTTTTGTGAATAGTTTGGAATCACATTGATTCACTCTACTCCTTACTATCCCCAAGAAACTGGACTGACAAAGTCCTCTAACAAGAGCCTTATTAAGATCATCAAAAGATTGTTAGAGGACAACAAGAAGGCATGGGATTTGAAGCTTAAATTTTCTTTGTGGGCTAACAGAGTGACAACAAAGAGATCTCTTGGTATCTCTCCTTTCCAGCTTGTATATGGATTTGAAGCCATTTTTCCTTCTCAGCTTTCCTTACCTATGGTGAAATTCTTCCAAGACTACCAGGGAGAACCAAATGATATGATTAGGAGAATACAACAGCTGGTAGAAGTGCAACAGACTAGAGAGCAACTACTAGACAAAGCATATAAGCATCAACGAAAGATCAAGCAAGCCTTTGATAAGAAGGTGACCAAAGAGGATTTCCAGCTAGGAGATCTAGTACTCAAGTGGGATGCACCTAAACAAGACAAAGGCAAGCATGGTAAATTTGAGGCCTTGTGGATCGGCCCCTTCAAAATTTCTGACATTTTTTCAAATAACACTTACAAGCTACAGGATTTGAAGGATTCTGAAGTTTTTGGTAGCCCTGTAAATGGGCGTTTTCTGAAAAATATTTTACTTAAGCCATGAGTGGCTTCCCATGTCATTGTAAATATCATTTTTCTTTTGTTTTCAGTTTTTATAAGTGACTCCATAACCCAATAGCTAAGGCACTGGAACTATAGGTTCTTGGCAGCTCGCAGGGAGCATGCCATCCCCTGTGGAACTAAATTTTATCACATGAACTTGTCAGAGTCCTATGGGTTTGTGGTTTCTACCTAAGTCTGTAATTTTTCCCTATCTCTATCATTTTCGCATACCAAGTCTTAATTTTCCTCTTCAGTTGGAAAAGTTGTTTTTGTTTGCCCCTTTGTGTTTGAGCACTCATCTCCTTGGCCTCTATCACTGATCCTTTTGTCTTCCCAAACCCATATCTAGTTGTCCAAATCCTTGATCGTGCAGGACACAACCATGAACACAAAACACAGCTTTCTCAAACAGTCTGTTTCGGGATTGAAGCATAACCAGAAGGCAGTTTTAATCTTTCAGCATCGAATTTGTCGAAGCTGCCAAAGTGGTTGAATGCCCAAAGGCTCGAAGGCCGATCCGCGAACCAAATCTTGGTCATTGTTTTGAAAGGGAATATCTAATCCATTGATTTGGAGGGGGCAGATTTGAGTCGTGGATCGTGAAATCCTCATCCAAGATCATGATATCAATGGCCACAGTCCATTGCGGGAACGCAACATGCTCGGGTGATAATTTTCTTGAGCGGTCCCACAATTGAAACCATGGTAATTCAAGAGTGATATGTGGTGAAGGGAGATGGATTGTGGGCCCAAAAGCGGTCTAAATCCAAACCACCTTTGAGCAGCCCCGCAATCACATGCTCATATAACATCCTATCCAAGAGAAACACATGGTCATTGCTCACTCGTTGGGGCATGCAAGTTTATGTCAATCACCTCGCTCCACATCACCCCTGCACATACACTATCATCCTGCCACCTAAAACACTCGCAATGGTCACGGAAGAAGATCTGCAGAGCCTCGAGGTGTCGAGATTGACTCACAGGAATCATTGGCACAGTCTGAGAAAAGTTATGGGTGTCAGGCCCAATCCTAATCCCAATGAATATAGTTATTGAATATTGTGGGCATCAGTTGAGACCTTGCCTCATCCCATAAATGGAAAACATTACAGAGACATGACATGAAGGCACACTTACGATCTGAATCTTCCTTATGGGCAATTTTTCCTGTAAAGCACATAACTATGCCTGACTCGCATCTGACATCATGAAGTCTGCACAACCCAACAGAGTGGGCACCAATTGAAGGCTTTGAAGGTAGTGATATGATCACATTCCTCGTGTTTGCGGGATTTTAGTATATATAGGCAGTTTTGATATTTTGTTAAGGTCGAATGGTTCAGCTAAGCTCCCTGTTATTGTAATATTTTTATGAAGAACATTGGTTCTCTAGTTATGTATTTGTTTTTGAGACATCTTGGCTAATCTAAGTCATCTTTCTTACTCCATCTTATTTTTCTTTGATATTGAGAGAATTCATGAATGATTGATTCACATGGATTGTTATGATTGTATTATGATGAATGTTATATTATAGTGTTGTTATAATTTCTTTTAGTTTCTTTGAGATTTGAATTCAAGAGGATCTTGTGTTTAAGTTTTTCCTCCTTAGGCTGTTGGAAGACCTAATGTCCACAGCAGACCTCTACACTCTCCTCACCAAAGTCTTCCTCCTACTCACCCTTAATCCAACTTACTGACTGAAGTTGATTCCAGACCTCAATTGCTTATGCATGCTAGTCCATATTTCTGAGTTAGAACATTATTATCATTGAGTCTTCTCCATTTTACCACCTAAACTCATTTACATTTACTGTATAAACTGATGGGTATTGGGCTTAATTTATATGTAATCTGAGGGTGACTTCTAGTGCTAACATACTGGAAACTGAAATTTTAGAGACAGTGGTTGTGACAGAGAAAATATGAAAGGTATATTGGTTGGTCAATGTGTTCTTGATTTGGTTGGATAACTAGATCAATTCTAGTTGAATAGATTACATTCTATCAATAAGATAAGTCATGTGGAAAGCAAAGTTTAAAGTCTCTCGGATGACTTTAAGAAGCAGTGTATAGTAAAGAAGCATATTGGATAAAGATGGATATATCTGGTTAGAGATTGATGAAAAGCAATGGACATGTCGAAAGGTCATTTGATAAGTATAAGCTTCAATTGCTCAATGTTCCAGTAGGACAATAGTATCTGCAGCGAAAATAGTAGGATGTATATAGTGGTATACATGGCATCCTGTAGAGATGGTAGGGGGAGAGATCTTGTCAAGAAGAACTACCCTTTCATAAACAAAGGGGAATAGAAGTTAGAAGTAGAGAGAGCATGATTACAAGGGGAGTTACTCGAGTTCATATTCTGGTTAGTAGCATACAGACAGAGATGAATCATAGGGGGAGAAACCCTTTGTTAATGATGTCAAAGGGGGAGAGTAAATTTATATAGAAAAGCATCATCACAAGGGGAGTTTGTGTATGAAGTTAGAGTGTTTCCCTCAATGACAAAGGGGGATATTGTTGGACATAGTGTCATTGATGTCAACAGTCGATCCCATTACGTTATAATGATGAGTTGGTATGAAACAAATGTAGAAGAATCTACCTAGAGCTCAGAAGGGTTAGCGACTAAAGATCAGAAGAGATGAAGAGATGAAGCACATGAAGCTCGGAAGGGAAAGTGCATTGCAAAAACGTGATCAGGATTGAAGGACAAACTAGGACCATCAAATCTGGGAGTTACAAACCAGGACCGTTAGATCTGGGAGTTACAAAGAGAAGGATCGTTGGAGGATTGGTCAACGATCAGATAAAGTCATGACCGTTGGATACGCAAGTGTTAGATCAAGGGTAGGGATTGATTACAGAGTGTGAAGGGAGAATTAAGCAATACGTTAATTCTAATCCCACAATTAGTCTATACCATCAGATCTCATCGATTCAAATATCGATGACTGTGGTTGATCCACCAACAATCGCACAACTTCAATTGCAGAGTTTGGGCGACAGGATAAACCACGCGCAAGTCATGGTTCCACAATCTACACTGACCGTCGATGGCCACCCGCCAATAAGACCTACGTTTGGCATCAGTTCCACTGCCAAACGAGCAGTTTATGTTGTAGAACTCGACGGTAGTTTTAAACATCGTGCTAGTTGAGGACCCCGCAATCATCCCTGATCGTTGATCTTCTCCAAGAGCATTCTTGATTGTTGGATCAAGTTGAGTGGAAGGACAGAGTAAGTCATAAAGAAGGACCATCAGATCTAGAGAATACACGATGATTGTTGGATCAGGATCGTGGTCAACTTCGGCGATGACCAATTCGGCAAGAATGTGTTGAGAACATGTAAATACACCTGAAGGCCTAAGTTTTGAAGTCACGAAGTGAAGACACATAGCACACACATTAGAAGATCCATGTCAGTAGACCATGTCAGCAAGGACATGTGGCACAATCAGATAATGACAAGTGTCAAGATGAAATTAGCATTTCAGGTACATGTAATTCACAAATCTAAGTGACACGTGGCAACCACTCAGCCAATGCCAAGTTAGCAGTGACGTCAGCAAGTTACGTCATTTCAGGGGAAACTAGTTTCTAAACACTAGTAACTACCCAAAGCATCGAAGGACAAAGTTAACGCTAACCATTGATCTAATTCAATCATTCTCAATCGATGATCAAGCGTAGTAGAAGGATAGCATAAGTGGATGTGTTAACCGACAACAAGCAATCACCATCACTTTAAGACTTATTCGGTAGGTAACCACTTCAGAGGAATTGCTACTCCAGAATCCTGGAAATCACGAATGACGAAGTTCTGAATTCTCGAAGTAAACAAGAACCATTCACTCACCTGTAGATTAATTCATGGTCATTGATTTTTTCGAAACCTCTAGACAAGACAGGATAATCCAGCTAAAGGAAGAACGAATAATAACCGTTTGATCTTCTTTGGAGAAATATACTTCGGGAGGTTTAATGATTGAAAATATTGGAAGTCGTGAAAGCCAAAGTTCCAAAGTAAATGAGAGCCATCCATATCAATCGTAGATTAAGTCATAATCATTGGATTAAGAAGTAAAATAATGAGTAAGGATTGGATCCAGACCGTTGATTTGGTTCTAGGAATCATGTCAGCCATCGGATCAACCCGTGTGAGAGGTAACCATTTTGGGAAATTGAAAAACTCTGGAAGATTAGATGATTGTCAAAGAAAAATCGTCGAACATTGAAATCTAGTGAATTAGGTTATATCCCCCAGTCATGGGTTATGAACACATAAGCCATAAGTCACTAGGAACATCACTTAGACAATAAGTCCATGGTTTTGTGGTCACATGTAAATGGTTTGAAGGAAGCACCTCTACAGAATTTGATTTCTACAATATTTGTAGAGACATGAAATTAAGTTAAATGAAATCAATCCATACCTGTGATCATTAGTGAAAAGCATCTTCCTTAAATTGAAAAGGCTTCTCGATAATATTTGAATAAAGAAAAAATGATATTATCATTAATGAAGAGGTGCGATTGTCCAAACAAAGGGACACAATGTTTTATAGCTCACACCAGTTGGAAGAGTATATAAACGAGAAAGAGTGATGAGAAAAAAGTGTATCTGCAATCCATATCAGAAGATCAAAAGTAGAAGCAGATTCCAAGAAGGAAAATTGAAGATACTAATGCAGTGAGGGTGGAAGGGAGGAGCATGGAACGATTCATATCCTTACTAAGAAAATTGTAAAAGATAAGGGAGTTGGAGTTTCCTAGGGTTGGTGCCCTAAATACAAGGGAGTTGGTGCTTCCTAGGGTTGGTGCCCTAAAGATGAGGGAGTTGGTGCTTCCTAGGGTTGGTTCCCTGAAGAAGGGGATTGGTGTCTCCTAGAGTTGGTTCTCTAAAGAGGATTGGTGTCCTTCACTATTCTTTATAAAAACTTGTAATTCCTGTTAAATATATTTATATAATTGATTTTGCATACAATTCATTGTTGATTTATTGTGGTGATCAATAAAATATAAAAAGTAATTGTTAATTGTGAAAAATGGGTAATATTGATTCACCCCCCCTCTCGGTATTCCAACATGCACAGCAAGTGTACATGGAGAGTAGAGGAGACGGCCCATCAGGGGATCCCATTTTGGAATAAAAACAATAGATTGTAGGACTTTATAACACAGGGATCATGAACTTTCTAGAGATTCCTCATTTTGGGAGAGGAAAAGGTGTAAATGTTCGTGTCAAACAGCTACTAGCACTAGAACATGGAGGCATATTATGGATGAAGAGGCATGTAACTATAGATGTAGACTTAATTGCAGAAATCAAAGGTTTACCAACAGACGACACAAAACCATAACAATACATGGATGATAAAACCAAAGAGAAAACCCTGGAAAATGAGATAAAGAGAAAATATGGGAGTGACAGAGGTTCCATAGGAATGGTTATACAACAGATTTTACCATAGGCTAGGGAAGTATCGCACAACAAAATATACAACATTATGGCACACTTCAGATCCGAAGAAAAGGAAGGAAAATTCTAGCATGTTCGCCATGTTGTTTGATGAGATGCAGGAAAAGCTAGCTAATACGTGGAGAATACTACCAGAAGTGGTGACAGAAAATCAAGGAATAACATATTTTAAGGCTTCCAGACATAACATGTGGATCCAGGCGAAAATGGATCCAAAGAAGGAGTGGCTACAATTAAGATACTGTGTCACAGGGGAGGTAGTGCAGTGGGCCATGAAGGATTGGCCTAAGGAATAGAAGGCACCAATGATTCCAAAGAAGGTATTAAAAACTAAGCAACAAGTAGAGGTTGTCCCTTCAAAGCAGTAAACCAATCCAGCTACAAATACAAGGAAAGAAATAGAGTGTGCCAAAGAAACTAGGAGTAGCACAACCATCAAAAATCCAAGGAAGAAAACTACTATCCCTAAGGCTCCAGCTCAGCAAAAGGAGTGCACAGTAGAACCAAATGAAGGAGAGCAGAAAGATACTAATATTCCTATGCCAGAGGAAACAAGAGGTGGAAGTCTCTAAGAAATGGATATACCAGTTACAATTGCGCAGATAGAGACTCTGCCATTGAAAAGAACAGTCTTTCAAACATGAGGACAATGCAAGAAAATGAAGGCGCACAAAGAGGTTCTTCAACTTACATTGACAAAGGATGATGCAGAGTGGCCGCATAGAAAGTAAAGGACCATGTGGCAGAGGTGTGGTATGATGTTGAGAAGAAAAGGGAGGAGATAGTCAAGAAATTGACAGAGGTCAAGGAGACATTGGAACAACCGCAACTCACCACAGCACAACAAAAATAATAGGCGCAACAACAACAAACTTCTCAGGAGAGAATAGTTATTGAACATGAGATAGTGCAGATAATAGCCATGGGGAATGAAAATTTTTGTATAACCCAAGGAATGTTGCAGGTGGATGAAATTACAATGCATAATCCATTGAAAGACATAGATCATTTAGACTTGGCACTTCTCAAGATTATTTTGCCGTCCTAATACACACTTGCTAACGTGAGCTAAGTCCGGCTCACTTAGTGTGTCCTTGGAGGCACAATGCCTAGGTTCTCAGTCCACACTGTCACCTTGACTGGAACCTCTTCCTTCTAGGCTTACTCCTAGAGAATCCAAGGGGGGTAGTCCCTAGTTACTAGATTGATTTTAGTGTTTAATGTTCTAGGAGTTAGTTTTAATTTGTTAAAGGCTAAGGGGGAAAACTAGCCTAAGATGCTAAGGCAGTAAATGCAAAGTGCAAGTTATCCTATATGACAATCAGCCCTTTCCCTAAGTCAACTAAGACTAGTGCCTAAGGTTGGGCAATGGGGTTAACTAAGTTGAAGGTGGTTTATTGCAAAGTGTTTACAAATGAAATAAGTTAATCTACCCACAACTCAAAGGTTACAATTACTTACAAAAGAATAAATATGATACAATGATTACACAAGATACAAGTAAATGCAAAGATACAAGGAAATGTAAGTGAGATTAACACATGAGCCAAGCATGCCCCAATAGCACTTACTCTATTGGTTTGCTTTCACTGGCAACCATAAAAAACACTCAAGACTCAAGAAGGTGATGCCTCCCCAAGTGGGATACTCAACCCCTTCTTGAATCACACCATAAAGCAAATGAACCAAAAGATATACAATGTTTAACTCATATGCTCATAAAAACATGAAAGGCATAGACCATGTAGTTGCAATATGAAATTAAAAGAATGAAATTATCATCAATGTGTGTTCCTAAGCATACATCTAAGTCCCCCAACACAACAAAGATGATCTATGCAACTAGATGTTTAAGGAGTTTCTGAAAAGTTAAGTTAATTTTATTTTCCCTCCCCCTAAACTATGTTGGTGCTTTAAGCTTCATCCTCCCTTGGTCAAATGACTGCCGAGTGCTCAAGATATTAAGGCAACGAGGCCCACCCTAGCTTCCACGGTCAGCCCTGACAGTAAGAGTACTTCCCGGAGAGGATCCCCTTAAGGATCACGGGATGGTCCCCCGTCACTTCCCTCCGTTGTTTTCCTCAAACCCGTTTTAGATGGTGGAGATGGATGAATAAAGCTTCCTAAGTTGTCTAAGTGTTATTATGACCCTCGGTTGGGTCTTTAGGTGTGTTGGGTTGATTTTAAGAGTGTTTTAGGTCTTCAAAATTTTACTTTTTTACCCAAAACCGAATTGAAAATGATGGAAAAAGTGTGCTTGCAAGATATGAAATTGATAACCATTAACACATCAAAACATAAATGGAAAGTTGCAAGATGTATACCATTCATTTACTTAACCATTCCATATGTGTACTTGAAAGTAAAGCTGAAAATGTAATGTTTTAGACTATGAGATAAGATAACATGAATGGAAAAGAAAGCTTACAAGATAACCATCATTTACACATCATTCCATTCATCATCATTAGCATGTAATTGCAAAAAAAAAGAGGGCAAGAACAACTTGCCACAATGACAACAAGAATGAGACTTAGAGATTAACCATTCATCAACACATGTTGTTTGTTAAACCCATGTAAAAAAAAAAATAGATGTGCTTGAAATGGAAATTTAGCAAATGTGAAAGATCTATTATCCTAAACCATGAAAAGATCACATATGCTATATAGAGAAAAACTTAGAAAATAAATGAGATGAATAAATTAAAGAGGAGATTAGTTGTACCACTTAAGCATAACTTAAATCATTCATCCATGAGACATTAGAAGCATGTAAAGGGAAATAATTTAAAAGAGAAAAGCAAGAGTATTGTGATGATTATTCTAGACTATATTTCAAACCATTAAGCATATAATCATCAAAACAAGTAAGTTTCCCTTTAGCCTAGCGATTTTGGGGATTACCCTCCCAAGGTGCAGGCACAGTAACTTATTAAAATGAAAACTTGAAAAAAATGAAACCACTTACAATGGCCAAGGTGGAGGCAAGCCTACCATTGTTGGCCAATGAGGGTTGTTAAGTAAATAAACAAATTATTAAAATGAAAAGGTCACACTACCTTGCCTTATGGACAAGAGGGGTCAACAAATAAATGAAAATAAACTTAAAAGAAAGCAAGCTAACCTAGCCCAACGATATTGGGGATTTCTCTCCCAAGGCGTAGGCAATTATTATGTTAGTTTATGATTATACAAAAAGAATCAATGAAATAGAAGAAGGAAACTTGGATTTACAACAAGAAAGGTTAGGAAATAGTTACCCAACTTGTGGAACCTCTTGGGGAAGTCTTGTGGATGGATTTGGGCAGCGTTTCCCCTTGTCCCTGGTAAGAACCTGCAAAAACCAGCAAGCAAAAGCTTGCTGGAAATGCTGCAAAATACACACAAGTGTCAAAACAATTTCTGTTTTTTACACAGAAAATTTTCCACAAATAAATCTCCAATTTGAAATATAAATTTGTGACCTATCTAAGACAAGTTAGCTACAGAAAATGGTATGAAATGACAGCAATATATCAGATCCAAATCAAAAAGGAAGAAGTTTATGCAAGCTTTGGTTGGAAACTCCTCTAAAGTCTCTTCCAACC